>MUZH01004025.1:0-36668 GCA_003012965.1 Juglanconis oblonga | reverse complement strand
AGCGAAGATAATAAGCCGAACCTGAAATAAACTATCCTCTTCGTCGGCAGCGTCAGATGAGGAAAAGAGAAAGGTAAAAAAGAGAGAGGGGCACCGAGGGGGGGGGAGGGGGGGAAGAAACTGGGAAGGTGACAGGGAACTTCTGGGAGGTTGCTGGCTCGTCTGCGAATGATGGTGGTTTGCTCCTTGCAGCGTGCACAGGCAATCAAGCAGATCACTGTCTTCGGGCAGGGATATGCTCACCTTGGTATGATGGTTGAGTAGCCGCCATTTCTGTTGCCAAATTTAGGACTGATCTGTCGAAATAGAGTCCGTAAACGAGGGTGGATAGTTCCAAACTTCTGTGTCCGTCTCCGGAGCCGATTCAGGGGTCGTCCCGCTTCGCTGAAGCCCAGGTGCTCAGATGCCTCAGAAAGCTCCCGAGACACGCACCAAAGCACAAAGCAGCCCAGCTCAACACCGTTCTGCACCGTTCTGCACAGTTCTGCACAGATTCCAACGGGTCCCCAGTCTGCTCGCTATCCGCTCTTCCGGTCGCTCACGCGCACGCCGCGACAGCAGACACTGTCGTTGTGGTTTGGAGACGAAACGTTGTCTTGGACTTGTCAGATTGCCCTTGGCACTCTTGTTCGGGTCACAGATAGCCGCAGACCGAGATCTTGCTCGGGCCTAGAACTGTCCCGGGCACGAGGTAAATGTCGAAATGTTTTAAAGTGACAGCTTGTCCCGTCACAACCGATCGAGTTTTCCACTCCCACGCGCAGAAGGCTGTCCTCGAACAGATGTGTTGTACTCGTACCCAACGGTCGCGGTGGTGGTAACAGTATTGCTATTCGGAGGCAATTGTCCGTGACTGCAGGATGCTGTGCTCGGGATCACCGTCGGTTCTCCTCTTTTCCCCTGGTCTTTTCTGTTCCGTCTCGGCCTGCTTGCTTCTACAAAAATGTAGTGCAACGTGACGTGAGGCGGCGGCTTCGTTCGGATTGTCGAAGGTACAGGCAAGGGGTGTCGAGGGTGAGTCGGGCCGGGAGCTGATGTTCGTGGGTGTCGATGTCGCGCAGAGCGTGTGGTCTGGATACGAAGAAAAGGGGAAGAAAGGTGCGAGTGGTTTCTCTGGGAGTCTAATAAGGTCTTGGCTTGAAGTGGCACACTGACGACCCGGAGGCTTCGGCCGGGACGGAAGAATTTTGTGTGGACACTGGACAGCCGACCACGAGACGGCCGCAAGGGACAGGCAGAGTGGAAATGACGTTGGGGAGTTCGCGGGTTTGATTGCACGCTCCACCGGTAATAATCCTAGAATGTGGTCGCTATTTGCCGGACCTAGGGTGTTGCTGTCTCGCTGTCGGCTGAAATAACGAGCAGTACCATGTAGGCACAAACAGAACAGTGACTTGTTCGGGAGTCTGTCTGTGGAAAACGGAGTGGTGGTCCAACGCTCCGCAGTGGTTGCAGAGAGATCGTACGGTGGTTCCTCGATGGTGGTCAGAAGCAACCTTGAATGGCCTGGCTTGGCTTCTGGGCTGAGGCAGAAGGGACAGGGCTGAATGGGGTGGAGATACAAGGTGGTAAGTCTTGCTGAATGGTGGGATGCAGCACCTACTACACCTAGGCAAAGAGGAGAAGAAAAGATAGGTACAGTAGAGTGAGTAGGTTGTTGGGGTGCTGTTGTAACTGTGCAGGTGAAGATGGCGAGATGTTGAGGGTGGTGGACTGTGCAGGTGGTGGAGTTGGAGGGAAAAAGAAAGGTGGCCAGACAGGGCAGGGAGGAAGGAGAATTCCAGCCAGGTTGACCAACAAGCGCAATGTAAATTGCTCAGGAGCATGCAAGATTCCTCGGGGGTTTTTCTCTTTCGTTGAGCTCTTGCCCTTTTCTCCGAGGCGAGCTGATTGATTGCACTTTTGCACGTTGCCTTCCGTGATGGTGGTAACAGACCCCCTCCCCTCCCCTGCACCGTGCATACTAGGTACCTACCTACTTGGGTGCCATAGTCTCCATCTCCACAGTACGTGTACTTTCTTCATCTCCCAGTTTTACTCCGTTATGAAAGTGCCTTTTCTCATGGAGACTCTCAAGGATCAGGTACTCTCATGGAATGGGACGAATGGATTGCCCCCCCTGAGAATGGGCAGTCAATCTTGCCATTCTGGTGTTGCTCTGTCGCCTCCTTTGGCCCTTGACAAATTCACAACTGAGGCATCAAGCTTCCAGATTGAGCTTCTTGGAAGGTTCAACGGTGGACATTGGGTGCCTGGCTATAGGGGTGCGCTTAGCTCGAAACCATGCTACAAAGTATTCGGCACTGCTGCAAGTGAGAGGGAGCATCTCTGCGCCACATCAGGGCCGTCTCGTCCGGGGATCAACACATGACGGTCCGAATGCAGATCTCGAAATTGCGAGCGGCGCTGTCCGCAGACCACCGCCCATCGAAGCTTGGCAGATCTGCAAACCCAACCAGGAAGGAGTACAGCGGAAGAAGAGGACAAGTATGTTTCATCACCGGGCCAGAACCGTGATCGTGCCGTTGTGCAATTTTTGGGTGCCAAATCTCCCGCCCAGGCCTACTCTCAGCTGCCCAAATCCCGGAAATGCTCCTTCCAGCCCGGGGCAACAGGAAACAGACCCCTATTTGTTACCCCTGACTATTTCGACAGCTGGCCCCGCCCGACATTGCGGGGTACCATGTACAAGGTAGTGCCAGATTGGCACCTCCCCGGCCCCACTACCGCTGCCACCACATGGCCGCCCCTGCCGCCCTCGCCGGTGCCAGAACACTTTCGGGACAGCCCAGCACACAGTGAAACAGAGCATCGTCTATCGAGGTGCCCTCAGCATCGTGAAGACATTTTTCCTCCTCGAGCTCCCATCACGCGAGGAATCGGACGACCTGGTTCCGTTCAAGGACGAACTTCCTCACCGGCGCGTCAGGCACGTCCGAGCGACCCTCCGAGTTCAGAAGCCTCACCGCTAGAATCAAAGGATATTTCCATCCAGAACCAACACTCCCCGTCTGCCAATCTATCGCCGTATTGCTTGTACTCGCCTGCCCCCTATCCAGTGCCGAATGCAAAACAAGCCTCGGATACTCACTGCTCATGACGCGGCCACTCAACAGCTCTCCATCTGCTGACGGCGTAACAACCAGAGATGACATACAGAAACCTTATCTACTCCCTGCGAGATCCCACCCACATGTCACACCTCGGACCCGTCTAGTTCGCGCACCTGTCTGGATATGACCAGTCCAAGAGGCATCCTGCAGCAGCCTCTTCATCCGGAACGGACACATGGTTTTATTGATGCTGAGCCGAGTGTCTCATGCGGTGCCACGGACGCGGCGAGACGGCGGGTCCAGGCTTGAAAACGCCCCTACGGTCACCGCTCCCGCCGCCTACTGGCCGCGATCACCGTTACCACAAGTGTGTTCTACTCGCCTCTGCGCGAGTGACCATTGTGGGAGCCCATCCGGACTGCCGTCTGTCTAAACAGAATGTTCGGCGAGCGTGGATGCGCCGAAAATGGACGAACGCTATTCTGAGATGATCGGCTGGAAGATGCTTGTGTGGATACCAAGGGACTGATGGAGAAAAGAGGCCTCCTGTCGAGATGCCTAGGCTGGCAAGCTCCCGCGTCTTCTTATACCCATTAGGCATTCCGTCATCAGACAGCGCCTTTCTCCTGGAACAAGATTACAGAGCTTTGGGACGGGTCCGAAGTATGATATTATCAACACTTCAATCTTTGCAACACCTGAGTCTTCTTCTACGAGCAATTACCTCTACAGTGATGATGCCTTTATTGCTAATGAATCCTCTAAGCTGATAGGGTGCATCGCTGATACGCAGTTCTGGGGTTTGAGGCCGAACAGACCAGGACAGGTATGAACTTTTTTAGCATTGCCCTGGAATCCCAGTTTCCAGTACTGCAGCTGTATGTTCACAGATAAAACATCCAGGAGTGTTTAAAGAAATGTCGTGATGATCATAATGTCCAGGGGGGCACGAGATCCTCTCAGCATTTAAGCAGGAGCACTAGACGCAAGCATCCTTCCCGAAACTGGTTTTGACAAGAGAACGTGTCATGCTCAGGACCGCAAGTTAGCTTCACTTTTTGATATTCCTAGACCTCAGGATAGCTGGCTAAAGTGGCCTCAAAACGCCAGAAGCATGCAGACAGGCATTGATGCATCTGTATGGCCCCATCATCATCAGCAGTCTACTTCGACTCCTGCTTCGCCTTGCGCAGTATCTCGTTCGCCTTGTCCGACTTGCTCTCGAGCACCTGCTTCAGCTCCTGTATCGTCTCCTTGACCAACTTCTCGCTCTCGTCGGTGTGCTTCTCTGCGACCTCCTTCAGTTGTTGCAGCTTGGGCAGGATCTCACTCGCATTGGGGATCTTGTCGAAGTACTGTTCCAACCCCGAGCCACCAGCCACCTGCGACCCCTTCGACTTGGCCTTCTCCACTGTTTGGTTAACGTAGCCTTCCAGATCACCAATGTTGCCGCTCTCCACGGCGCTGCGCGCCCTGTCAAACAGCTCCTTGGCATTGCCCTGCTTCAGCGCATCGGCGTTCTTCTCGACCAGCTCCTTCACCTTCGGGTTGTTCTTCAAGAAGGGCTGTGCCTGCTCCAGGCCCTTGTTCCATGCCTCATCGCCCAGCTTCTTGACCTGCTCTGTCTTCTTCTGGATGAGGTTCTTCGCCTTGTTGACATTCTCCACCGAGAAGCCGCCTTTCACCACATCCGCCAGCTGCTTCCATGTCTCGTCGACCTGCTTCTTGGCCTCGGGGCCGTACTGATCTCCCAGCTGCTTGAGCTGGTCGATACTGTCGCCGAACTTCTCCTTCACCTGGGGGTGCTCATCAATAATGTCACCGAGGGCGTCAGCACTCAGCTCCGTAAGCTTTTTGCCCACGTCCGCCAGAACCTCTAGGCCATTCCGCGCCGTTTCGAGGCTCAGACCACCCTTGCTGACCTCCTTGAAGCGGTTGTACGCATCCTTCAGGATCGCATCAGCCTCGTCCTTGTGGTTCTTGCGCACCTTCTCGATATCCTTGAATGCCGTGTCGACGTACTGCCGACCGCCGGGGATCCAGCTCACGTAGCTGTAGGACAGATCCTTGATATAACTGATGGTCTGGTCGGGATCGGGGCTGGACTCTTGGAGCTTGGCTGTGGCCTCTTTGTACTTCTTCTGGGCTTCCTTGCTGGTCTTGTTGATGGTGCGGGAGACCTTTCCAGCAGGGGAGACGAGGTAGATGCCGTAGAGAGTGGCACCGGCTGCGATGCCGCCTACAGCACCTGCCAGGTACGGAGAGGTGCCAGCCGAAGCATTGCCGGCGGAGGAGGAAGAGGTGGTGGTGGACTGAAGGCGGAGCTGTTGAGCACGAGGGACGCGTACTGCGCGAGTAGCTCTGGGCAGCGTGTTGCGAGTGATGGTTCTTGCCGGATTCATGATGAATTTATTGTTGGTGAGGATGTGTCCGAAGTAGGATGAGATTGATAAAGACGAGAGTGTGTGAGGTCGTTGTTGCTAGTAAGCTGTGGGAGTCTGGAAGTTCAGGGCCGAGTTGCTTGTTCAAGTACAACCAGAAGTGCCATATGTTTCCAGGGAATTCTAAATTAGTAGAATTGGGATTGGAATGACGCTGGCATGCGTCGAAGATGAGGTCGGCGTTTTTACGGGGGAGCTGTTGCTCCGAGGGCGTACAAGCAAGCGGCAGTTGCACGTTGTCATGACGTACATCTGGTGTTGAAAAGTCTCCAGCTGGACCATTCTGGCATAGCTTTTCCGTCTTCTCCAAATTCCGGTCGACTCAAGTAATACTACCTACCTACCTACCTAGGCTTTCGAGCATTCTGCATTGTATAAAGGAAACTGTTACAACCACTTAAGTAATACTAGCATCATATTGATGGAAAGACTTTCGGGTCATGCCGGGCTTTGGATGAGGGCTTCTTATCTTTCCTGTAGAGAGGGGGGGTCAACATTCTGCTAATTTGTGCGTCTTTCCCATCCTTCAATGAACAGCACACCGCCAGTCTTCAAAAGCACACGATTAGATGATCAGTTTTTCCTTGGATATCTTTCTGTCTTCTGTCTGCCATTCTTGTGTGTAGGGGAGGGGAGGTTGTCTGCTGAGTCCCCTTCTCCTAATGTGATGAGGGGGGTTTCGGGACTTGGGTGAAAGACTGAACTGCGGCATAGTTGATAATTATTTGGAATCGTAATTTGTCTGGCTTAGAACTGGCACTTTTGTTGAAGATGGCTGTATGCAATAGTGAGTCCTATATTTCTCTCACATGGTCTAGTCGGGCAGTGACACTCACAGGCCAAAGAGCGTGTAAATAGCGTACCCAACCCAGCTTTCAAGGTTCATCATGTGAATTAACATAAACGTCCACTTAATAGAAAAACATACCATCGCATTAAGCTGAGCTTCCTCTCCGAGGGTAATGTTGAGGTTTGGATTCCTTTCTCCCCTTATCCCCCCAGAACCTTTCTTCACCTAGAATAGAAATGTCACCCTTGCCTTTCGCCCAATCTTTTCTCACACCACTGAATCTCTCTGCTTCCTTTCCTTCTGTGCATGAATAGCCTATAGGGAAGCATTCCTTGAGCTGGGGGGGGGGGGCCGGTGGCAGTGCCCAGGCATATGTTGACCAACGGATAAATCAGATAAGCATTGATAGATATCTCACAATGTATTTTCATATACTGACTGTGTACTGGCAGGGCCTAGTGTTTTAAAGGGCTGAACCAGCTTCAAAAGATCAGCATGTGACGAGGAAACCAAACATCGCAATTTACCCCAGACACCTGCATGCATATCACCCCCATGTCCTTGGCTTCGGGTCCTGACGGCCCACCAGAATGTCGAGCCTAATTCATCCTCAGTCCTTCTACTATATATAAGACGGTATTTCTCTTGGATATAAGGTATTCAAGCGAATGGTATCTGTCCAAGCAACTGGAACCTGTCAACCCATAGAATCTGACAACTTAGCAACTGCCAAGTCTCCCTTCCCATCAGCCCGAGATTCGCCACCAGCCTGCAGATCTGTAACTAGTAGACTTCCCACGATACCAACACAAGCTACAATTTAAGCATGAATCTTATCAGGCACAGCAGAGCCTCATGAAACGAGAAACCGAAACTTTCCACCACTGTGACCTTTATGCATACTTAATGCTCCGGTGTTTCCTTAAACCCATATCAGTGTGAACACGGCATTTCGAGGCCAGCGCAAGTGCTTGGGTACCTGGTGGTTGGCGTCCAATTCAGAGCATGTGGAGAGCGATCTGCTTCGTAGCCGCCTGCCTGCACACCACCAGCAGCTGTTATCTTTCGCCGGGGCATCTCTTGCTGATCCATCCCTTAGATACCGATGGGCAGGGGTGGGCTGAGTTGCCAGACAGGGCCATGTTTCCAGGTTGGTTGATCATATCGAACTCGACAACACGCACAGCCTTGATAAGTTTATTGAAATCATTATGGTTCAAAGCACTGAAGAACAAAACTTAGAAATGGGTGTTGCTGAGGATCGTGATAGGTAGATGACCTCGGTAAGTGTATGGGATATACAATAAAGGGGCTCCATCCCTGCGGACAAGGTGGACGTGATCTGCCACGAAGAGGACCTCATCTGTGCCAGGACCGCGGTCGTACTCCCGCCACATTTGAATTATCAGATCGATGCGCAGGCAGCGGCTGAGTTTTTGGCATCAAAGATGCAGTAGAATTGTAAATATTGAAGTGCTTCCATAAGAATTAATACATGACCTTCTTGTATGCAACACGAAATCGTACACCTCTGTAACAAGACGAGAACCACCTGCGCCTGCAAGCTGTGCCCAGTAATGCAGATCCATTAGCAGAGTCACACCCATAGAGCATACTCCTTCACTTTGCCTTATACACCACTATCAATTTGGTCCACGACGTCCGTACTTGTGTACGCCGCCCAATCCGTACACGTATTGGCCACCTTCATCGGAATATTATATTTCTTGATTCCATCGGGCTTAACAACGAAGGACAAGAAGAAGCCCGCGCTCGCGTGCCACGCGATATGGCAGTGGAATGGCCACACACCGGGGTTTGTCGGGTCGAACTGCACCACGATATACCCGTTGGCACGCACCTGCTGCACGTCGCGGCGTTGCGGGTTGTTGGGGTTCGTGATGGTGCCGTTCCATGAGCCGGTGCCTTCGGCGAGCACGTACATGTTGTAGCCGTGGAGGTGAATGGGGTGACTGGGGTGGATGTTAGTCAACATAGTCAGAGGTGGAGGGTGGAGGACGTGAGGGGAGACTCACGCTGCCGGCGAAGTATTGTTGACAATCATCCTCACGCTCGAATTCGTATACAAATTCCGCACATTTGTCTCGGGGTCAAACACCGTGGTCCCATTGTTAGCAGCCAAGAGCGTTGGGCTGTTGTAATCAACCCTTGCGCTCTCGCCGTCAAACTCCCACAGCGTAATGCCCGATCCGTTCGTGAACAGCGTGACATTATACGTATGCGTATAAGTCGGGTTAGGCAACTTCATCTTGTACATCGGCACCGTCAGACTCAGCGGGTCGTTAGCGCAGGTGCCCGGGTCGGGGACGTTCCACGCCGTGGAGGTGGGGGCTTTGTTGGTGTCTGCCGAGGAGTAGTATACGGCGGCCACGGCGTAGGGCTGTTTCGTGAGGGAGCACGAGGTCATGTTGCTGCGCATCCAGAAGGCTGAGGTCGGAGATCCAACATTAGCGGTGACGAGCACGTCGGTGCGTTGGCCAATCCCGAGGGTGACGACCTGGGTGGTGTACGGCTGAACCTCGACATAGTCATTGGCGATGACCGTCAAGTTGTGCCCGTCGAGTGAGAAGCGCTGCACGCCCTCGGAGCCGCTGTTGATCAGCCGCAGGCGGTGAGTCTTGCCATAAGTGAGCTTGAACTTGGATATACCGGCGTTGTTGGTGCAAGGCGTCTTATCGCCCGCCGCGACGGTCGAGCAGTTGAAGTTCATCTTGCCGTTGATCAGATTGTTGTCCGAGGTGACCGGCGCAGCGCCAGGAGTCAACGTTCTTTCAACGAGGGTGTTATAATCTTCATGGTACCAATCCGAGAGCATGACCGGGCCGATATCAATATCGTAGGGCTTATTAGTTGGGCCATAGATGACAATAGGCCCAAGAGCGCCGCCGGAGTACTGGGCAGAGTAGTGCGAGTGATACCACGAAGTCCCGTAGAGTTCAGCCTTGAAAGAGTATGTGTAGCTCTTGCCAGGGGCAACGGGGCACTGGTCAACACCGGGAACGCCGTCCTCCCAGGGGGTGCCGGTCTGGAGGAATCCGTGCCAGTGGAGAGCAGTTCCTTCCTCGGGGCCGGTGATGTTGTTGTTCAAGGTGACTTGAATGGTATCACCCCAGTTAGCCTCAATGGTGGGACCGGGATAGGCACCGTTCACGAGCAGGACGTTCCGCTGGTAGCCATCTGGGGCAATCACGCCTCGACTGACGGTGAAATTGTACATTCGGATGATACCTGTGGTGGGAGACTGAGTGTAGGGATTGGTGTTGGTCGGCGTGGCGGGACCCCAAGGGAAGCCATTGGGCAGTGGATTGTTTGTCAAGAAAAAGGGCAAGACGGCAGACAATAGGGTACCGAGAACCGATTTGCTGTGAATTCGTCAATATCATGATCTTTGCATTGTCCAAGTGAGATGTGTCAGCCTACCCATTGGTCTTGGTCTGAGGCAGCGCCTGTGCGATGCCGAAAAGCCAGTTGAGCGCGGCGGTAATGGTACCGAGTATCCCTCCGAAGAGGTTGCTGACAATACTCATACTGGCAAGGTATAGAGAGACCAATCTAAACGAATGACTTGAAGAGTATGTCTCGAAGAACGAACGTGTCTATGAGATTACGAAGTACTGGAATGAAAAGAACGAATGTCTAAGGTGAGAGAGAGGGGCGGACAAACGAGTGAGCTCTGAACACGGAATCCTTCATGATAATGATGGTAATGACCGGGGGTATTGGGAGGTTGATGAGGTTTATATCCACGACGAGCACATCGTATACGCGTCAGAGGAGCCATTGTCGGTCAGAGCTGATCAGTAGACAGCAGTCGACATTAGGGGTACTGCGTGCGTCCGACATAGGCAACGGGCCTCGCATGGTGAGGCAGAGCTCTCGGAGGCTCGAGATACCATGAGACCGTGCAGTGGCGTGCGGCTAAGCTGAAAAGCTTTGGTCGATAGTCTAGGGCTACTGCAGGAACGTCATGGCGTTACAAAATAACAAAGCCTAGTGGAATATCTGAGGGAAATCGTATTGGAAATACGACCAACTTGGCGGAGTCATCGAGGGCTCATCTCCGGTGTTGACTTACAAAATCCTTGGCCTAGAAGGCATACGCACGAGACTGGAAGAGCATGAAGCTGTCCCTCGACGGAGCCGAGACACGAAAGAAGCCACGGCTTCTACTGATGATGTTGAATATATGTCAAATCAGTGGCCGTGCCTGGTACTGTCCGATGGGTTATGGTGAGTGACCCGCGCAGCTGGGACAGCGTACAACAAGTGGCGCCTAGTGGCGCCAGCGGGTTAGACTAATAGCTAGTTTGGTGGTCAGGGGAGTGTCCAAATTTGGAAAACCCAAGGTTCTGGGAACTGGCACAATGTAGTGAGAATTTAGGTAACCAAGAAAGTGTAGTTTCTGCCGCTTGAGATCTGTTGAAACGCGCTGTCGCAAAACCAACGCAGCTCTGCCTCCCAGAGCCGCGCGGTATTCACGGAACATGAGAACACGACGTTTAAAGCGCACCAGCTGAAATCCTCTGCAGGGCATGGGTGTAGAATCATCCGGTAATTCGGGTCAGTGCAGGAGATCTGGTAAACTTCGCCCGGACGCGCGTCGAGTTGTGATATTAACGCACGCCAAAATTGTTTCTTGGAGGCTCCGCGACGGGAATCTGCGAAGCTGTCATCAATATTATAGTCGAATGCGTATCTGGCCGACGGGACAAGCTTGTCGACGCCGCGAGAATGATGGGACGAACACAAGTCGGCGTTGAATCCGTGTAGTCTGTTCATTCCCGAGGCATGGCGAGATCGTTCCATGATTCCATTGACTCCCACCAACACCCGCATCGTTTGCATTGTCGCAATGATGGGGCCGGGAGGGAGGGTCCTGAGCGAATGCGACGGTCGGGCGACATGCAAGGCTGCTCTCCAACACGAGCAAGGCTGCGAGTTGAGGAGCCCCTGGTTCCCAGGGTCCGGGGTTTGAGGACTTCCGAAACACGGATAAATGATTGGAGCACCTGTTAAGGCTTACTCTGGTCTGACGGCGGGATCGTCCGTGCTACACCAAGAGGAAGAGCCGATGTCTCCGTGCCGGTCTGACGAGGTCGCTATAAACGCCGTCCCGTCGTGCGGTCGCTCGTTCCATCACTACAGGCAGCTATTCTCGTAATAATGCTCCGTGTTTGGAATTAGCTCTGCTCTCTGGCGCGAAGCATCTGCAAACGGTGCCGCACCTGATTTTGCCAATAGCGGCCGGCACTTTTTGTTGAAACAGGTGGTCAAGTGCTTTTGGTGGCTACTCTGCTACTGCAGGAGATACCGAGAATCAGAGCAGGGCGGATGCTGGAGGCCTGCTAAAAGCTGCTTGGTCGAAAACGGTAGAGCTCCTGAACCTTGAATCTCCAGTCCTCAACCACCCGAAAGTCCATATCTCCATTACGCGATCACTAGTGGCCCATGAATCTCGAGCACAAAACCACATAGCGTTGTGACGGATGTCCTGCTCGGAGGCTTCGCATGCCAGCCCCTTTTCTGGCAGACTCGAGTCAATGTCGGACATCTGACACGTGTGGCAGCATGCTCAGTAGGAAGAGGCGGATGATAATGTGTTGGTATTTGGAGGTGGAAATGGGCGAGACTCTCATGTGGAATGTCTTCCTCCTTTTCCCGGGGTATTCACTGTCGTTTTGTACATCAGCCGAGCCACATCTTTGGCATTCCCTCCTTTGACACCTCACGATATCGGAGTAACATGCCCCGTCCGTCACGACTGGTCGGGTCGCGGGAAGGGTGCTCGGTGGGCGGCTGCCATGATTATGGGGCTCCGTCGAGAGTTCGCATAGGCTTGCTGGACGATGGGAGAGGCGTCGGAGCGGATCACGCTGCCGATAGACATGAAGAAGCTGCAAATGAGAAGACATCAGCCAGTGTTCCCGCGACCGAAAGAGACATGGCATACCCGAATGTTGCCCCTGATGCGCCCATGTACTGGCCCAGTGTCCTCATGATGCCATTGGGTCCGGCGCCATATCTGAAGATGCTGACAGTGCCTGTGGCCGAAGTTAGAGTCTCATGACCAACTCGGCGGCAGGAGCTGCAGTCTGTCCGTACCGTAGATGAAGCCAATGATCACACCAACAGCTGTCCGAAACTGTCAGAACCCTCTCCAAAACCGATTGCGATGTTCGAGTACATACTGCCGCCCATCATAGCACCCATCTTCGCTGCTTCATGTTAGCCAGGCCGGTCACTGCGGAAGGTCTGCAGACTGCGGGCTGCGGCAGGGGAAACTGTACCCTTGTCGATGTTGGAAGGGCCAGCATGGCCATGGCTGACTGGGACTGGCATGTTGTTTGTCTTGTCTCGTCTTGTCTTGTGTTATTAAGGGCCTTGTTAGTCTCGTAGGTTTGGACTTCTTTCTGCCTCTTGGATGCGAGCATGGGGTGACGAAAGGGCAACTGCAACTTTCTCCACGCGGTCCCACTTCGGGTGTCAAGCCACAACTCCGAGCAGATACCCCTGTCCATCCCCACTTACGTGTCTGTGGCTTGACCCACGGGTTGAGCCTCGCCTCCTAGGCACTTGCATTGCCTCTGTGTTTGAAAATGCAAAGGCGACGCGACAGACAGGTCTTGAACTCCTTCCTTCTCAGACAACCTTGCAGAAGACTGACATCTTTGGCAGTGCAGGTCAAATCTCTGATAGTTCTTTCCCCATCTTATGCCTTCACTAACCTCGTTTTGCACTCTCCTACCTCAGACCACAGAAATCCCTCGTGGTTGTCTCTTGCGGCCAAGGCTGGGAGTGCCCATTTGAGAGAAGAGTGTCGCGGCTGCTCGCTGCAGTGACCACATCCAGAAGGGCGCTAGAACCAAAAGCGCCGAAGAGAAGCTGGGAACTTGGCTGGCTGACTTCCACTGCTCCACCAACCCACAGCAAATTCCCAACGTCGTGACTTCTATCCCATCCACCACCGCCACTGCAGCCCTCTATCCATTGCTAGGTGAGTTGTCCTATACCTCTTGACGAGGAGAAGTTGCATCCAGGCAGCATTCTGGCCCCTTCGACCCGTCCCGAGCGACGCTTGGGCGCCGTTACGCGGTTCTTTGGCCAGTCGATGACCTCAGTCACGAACCGAACTAACAACTCAATCTCCACTTGCAGCGCCATCAGCAATTCAGACTCCCCGACCCGCTGCCGTTTCATTCTCCCGAAATAGAAGCATCTTCGACCTCCACGACACGCATGCTCGCGTCCGCCGACCGCAGCCCACGACCGACTCGCTGAGTTCCGCTCTCCCACGGCCATCGCGACCGTGACGCCGTAATCGTGTGCATGGTGTCAGATTTGGGGCGAGACGACTTCTGCGACCACCAACCAGCACACCCATTCCACGTCGCCGCGACTCTCTGAGGCCATCACTCCATCAAGACTGACTTCTCCCGCCAATCCTTCCTCATGACTGCCGTCGCCAGCCCTCCCAGCTTCGCGAACATCAACCGGCCGGCATGGGGGCTTAATGGTGGCCAGTCCCTGAACTCTATGAACTCCGACGACGTAAGAGGCGTCCTGATGCCTCGCAAGACCATTCCTCGGAATAATTCATCCTCTTCCATCTCGTCCAACTCCTCCGTGTCATCCACCTCCACCGCAGTTAGCAGCAGCAACGGCCAGACGAACGGCGCCACCGCACAATCCGCAGCAGGCGACCTCGGTGGTTGGCCCAATGCTGCACCCCGGAAGAGGCCACAGGGAAAGGGGCAGTGGAACGGTGCAAGGCTAGAAGGTACAGAGCTGGGAAGGATGCCAACTGGTCGCCCCCAGATGACGAACGGCTTAAACGGGCCCTCGTCCATGTCTCCCGCCCCACTGCTGCAGTCTCCAGGCCAGATGGCAGCCCAGAGGCCCCTCGCTGAGCCCCTGACACCGGGCCAGCCTGTGCTCTACCTCCTCTCTCTTAATGGCACGTTCGAGCGGAAGACGATCCAGGTGCCCTTCTATCCCGAGACACTTCGCGTTGGCCGCCAGACGAACAACAAGACCATACCCACTCCTCTGAATGGATTCTTCGACAGTAAAGTGCTGTCCAGGCAGCATGCAGAGATATGGGCGGACCGTCAGGGGAAGATCTGGATTCGTGACGTCAAGTCCTCCAATGGAACCTTCGTGAACGGCACGCGACTCTCCCCCGAAAACCGCGAGTCGGAACCTCACGAACTGCAAACCTCGGATCACCTCGAGCTCGGCATAGATATCGTCAGCGAGGACCAAAAGTCAGTTGTGCATCACAAAGTTGCCGCAAAGGTGGAGCACGCGGGCTTCCCCAATCTTTCGAACAACTTGCTGGACATGAACTTTGGAGATCTGGACCCGAACGGTGGCATGATGATGCCCCAGCCCGGTGGTGTGCCATTCAGGGGCAGGAACGGCAGTCTGCCCTCTGCTGGAAATAATACTCGACTGGCTGGGGCGGCATCACAGATGATGAATGTGCAGCCCAACGGCATGGCATTCAATAATCGTACCTTCATGAACACCCACCCATCAGCGGAACTGATCGTGAAAAAGTTGCGGGTAAGTACCTTCCTGACCAACGCCTTTCCCTGACGTGCGGAATCTGACCGCCACCCAGAACGAGATGCGCAACGCTCGCCAACAGGCACAGGACCTGTCTCGAACCAGCAAGTTCTTGGATGCGCTTCTGTCCAAGGATGACATCAAAAACCAGGAAAAGATCGAAGCTCCAGAGCCCCCAAAACCAGCAGTTGTTAACGGCAACTCTCTCTCATTCCGGTCCGACCCCAAGGCACGATTCTCCGATCCGCCAGCACCACCACCACAGCAACCTCTCCCCGAGAAGCCCGATGCCGCCAGGTCACAAGGTGACGCTCCGTCCCTGAAGCGTGCAGCCACCGAAAAACCGAAGATCGGCTCCTCCAACACGTCACCAGTTCGGCAAGACAATCTAAGTCAAATAATACAATTGACCGAAGCACTCAACAGCGCAAAGCGCGAAATTGACAATCAGACGGTCAAGATGCGAGATCTGGAGGAAATGCTGCTGAAGGAGAGGGAAGCGCGCGAGGCCGCGGAGGAGTTAGCCAAACGGCTGGAAGGAGACGCGCAGGTGCGAATTAATGGGACCGCCGAAACACACATCGAGGACACCACACTTGAAGAGGCCTTCGAGCCCGCGTCAGAGCATGCAAGCGATGGAGTGAAGATAGTCTCGGAAGAGAAGGCATCTGTGGCATCAGAGGCCAACCGAATCCTGTCTGAGCAGGAGGAGGAAACCAGGAAGACATCACTGCAAACCCAGATGGACCGCATGATGTCGGAGATGACCCAGCTGAGGGACCAAGTGGACATATACAAGAAGCAAGCCGAGCAAGCAACCTCGGAACGGGACGCGGACCGCAAGACATTGGCAGAGATGGTGCGGCAGATCCGGCAGAGGGACGAGGAAGCAGCGGCTCTCAAAGCCGCAGTCCGAGCTCGGACGAGGTCGAGGTCAAATGGAAGGGAGCGGAGCTCGACCATCACGGGCAGGGATCCCAGCCGGGGCCGGTCGGTAGCCAACCTCGCCGACTCGAGCCTCGACAGCATCTCAGAAGACTTGCTCGACGATAAACCGACACTCTCTCGAGCAAACACGATCACGCCAACGCCGCGATCACCGTCGAAGCGAGCCGTATCGGATCAGGCGATCAGGGAGACGCTACCGTATGCGTCCATGATAGGCGTCGTCTTGATAGGCATGGGTCTCATGGCGTACATCAATGGTTGGCAACCACAACCTCGCCTGGATCGATGAGACTGGCTGGCTGGCTGGCTGTGCTGGTTCATGAATATCCACATGTACATTTTTCTCTTGTTCCAGCTCGCATCAGCAAAAGCAGCTACACACATAATGAATTTCTACATTTGTCACTTGTACACCACTATACCCACTTGGCGACGACCATGATGTCTCGTGTCTTGCAGCTCCTGCCTCAGCACTCTGCTAGAGACAGCACGAACTCAGCAGCACAACCGAAATCAACTCACAGATTCGAACTCCCATTCAGCCATCCATTTCATCGGCTACCAGCATGGCAACCGGTTCATCGTTCTTCAGACCCACCCGAGAGGGATTGCTTTGGCATGGCACAGCGGGACTCAGGCCTTTTTCTTCTTTCACTCTCTGAGGTTGCACACGTATCTGGCTTGGAGACTGAACAGTGTGGAGGGTCTACATCTGGATGGAAAGCAAGCACATGGGTGCAAGGTTACTTATGGCATCTGAAACAATGCTTCGGAGCATTGTTCGGCATATAGCTCATTAATACATGATAGGAGGGGAAGATGGACAAATACAGGAGTCCATGCATAGATGCTATATCATCTTGGCCCACATTCTCCCTATCTCTTCTGCATCTGTTTCTGAAGTAAACTACTAGGCCTCGTACGTGTCGACTCGTCTAAGCGCCAGATTCGCTTTCGGCCTGAGATCCTCTTGACGGCCTAAAACACAATTGTGCTGTCGTCCACCCTTGTCGTCTGGGCGCATATGAGAAAGGGGGCCCAGGGACGCCGGCGTGGCCTCAGGCCTCCCTGGGTAGGTAGATGGGCCAGGTAGCGGCAACATGAGAAGAAAGGTACAATAGATCGTCACGGCCCGCATGGGGTATGGAGAGCTGTCTCTGGTGGATGTCCTTCCGCTATCCTGGGATGACCTCCCGTGGGTTTATGAGAAGCTCGCGTATGGGACCATCTCCTGCAACGGCGGCTGCTCGAGCGTCACAGGTGCGACAACTCTTATTGCGGCTGCTTGGTGGTGCGGGCTTTGGCAGGGCATCATACCTCACACTTATCTTTCTTCGGTTCCTCCGGGTCTGTCTTGGGGGCCAGGAGAGGGATAGATAGCTTGGGCAAAATTGCCGGCCAACCGTCGATCGGGCATGCAAGTATCAGTGCTCGTGTAATATGAGCCTACGGCCGCTCGATGGGATCATGCACGGATGTGTTTATACAAGTAGAAAAATTCCACCATGCATGTCGATGCTCCAGCCGCACCTTCTAACGGATTTACCGCAGTATCTGGGGTGGCTGGATATCTTTGGGTTCAACGAGGAAGACCATGTGGTCGCCGTCTTGACTTGTACATACCGATGAGTCAAGGGTGGCTAGCCCAGTTGAGATTAATAGGAGTCCAACATACCTACGTGTCTAACGCGTTATGTGGATGGGGCCGTTCTGGTCTTGCTGCACCATTCGTTGTAAAGTAAGCTGGTGGGATATATATAGGTATAGAATCCTGCCCGTGACAAGCAGAGGTTCGTTCCCGGGGAAAGCCCTGATCCTGATTAGGTGAGCCGGTTGGGCTTATTTGCCACCGCGAAAGGCCCCTTAAGCACGCGCCTTATCTCTTTTTTTTTGGGGGGGGGACCCCAAGTCCTACAAGTTCCTAGTTTGGAATAGCCGCAATGTCGTTCACTATCCCCCCCCCCTATTCTTGAGGTAAACGCGGGTATTGATTTCAGCTCCAGGTCTGGAAGGCCTCCTTCGTTCCTGGTCCACCAATACTTGTGGTATAATTAATGCTATTCTAACATGTCTCCAGGTCTGTTCCTCAGTAATAAGCCGTTCTCTAGTAGTGTGGATTGTCGAAAGACAAGGTTTGAAGGGGGCCAATCATGGTTTTGCTTGCACAAGCTTCCCGTCAGCACCCGTGGACAGCTCGTTGATACCGTATCCCTTGTTCCTATCTGTCAGCCGTGTGCCTCGTTCCTATATACCTAAGGTACCCCAGCAACCACCCTTGCCTTGTAGGGCATGTGCGCAGGATCTGTACAGGAGCGGGTATCGAGAACACGGGTGGCTGTTCGACAGACATTCCCGAAGTTGTCATTGGTCGCCTACGGGATGGTGGTCGGGAGGAGGAATCAGCATGCCCGCCAACACCGGATCGCGAGATATCTTAAGAGGCCCATGGGGATACAACCCAAAGATAACCAACTGTCACGGTCGTTGACCAGTAAATCCGTGAACTCCGAGAGACTGAAGACATGGAAGGGATGCGGAGAAGGAGGAAAAAAATATATAAGCGTTCCGGTGTGCCCCCAAGGGAGAGAGCTGAAGAGGGCATCCAACAGCAAACCTCAGAAATCATCCAGACTCTCAAACTTCAATATATTCTCCATCCTGCCCCTGTTCCACGAATATTCAAAATCCCTCAACACTTCCACGCCGTCCACACCGTCCACCTCAAACCACCACCATGAAACTCACCCTCCGTCCCCTCTCCCTCGTCGCCCTCCTGGCCGGAGTCACCACCACCACCACCACCCTCACCGCTCCCACCCGCGTCACCAACCGCGACCTGTCTCCCGTCGATCCCGTCGATCCGAAGGCGACGACCCTCGTGGACGTGGTTTCCCGAACGGCGGCTACGGTGCAAGCCGTTGCGGTGCAGGTGGCCAAGGCCGCGGCGACCGTGGATGCTGTGGCGCGGGATCTCCACGTCGAGGTCCTGCAGGCCAGGGACACGGATCCGGCGGCGGTTGAAGCGGCGCGCCCGGATGCCGGTGTGGAGGAGGCTGTGCCCGGTGCGGCGGCGTCGGTCACCGCGATCGGCGAGATCGTTGCGCGGCCCGCCGCCGCCGCTGTTGATCTGGTTGCTCAGCGGCTGAAGCGGGACCGCGCCGCCCGGGGGGTTGAGGTTGCGGATGGGGAGAGGCCTGCCGCCCGTGACGCTGTTATCTTTGCCGTGGGAGAGGCTGTTCGTAGCGTTGACGCTCCAGGGTTGGAGATGGCTACTCGTGGTCTCGTGAAGAGGGAGGAAGAGAAAGAGGGGGGTTCCGTTCGCTTTCGAGGCATAGGTTCTCGTTCCAAGCGGGCTGTGTTTGACGACCTCATGAACGCCGCACTCAAGGTTCCTCGAGGCTTCGAGGTATACCGAAGAAAGTCAGCATTTCACAGGCCAGCTAATAACCATGCCTTAGCTACCGCCCTGGGAGTGAGCATTTCCCATCTCGGTTCTTATTCAGATCTCTTGGGGCCGGGGTTCAGATTCCTCAAGTGTAATGAATATTTGTAAGAACAGGTGTTTAGATATTGTTTGGGGTATCAATGAAGATGCGCATGGGTTTGCATTTACCAGGTGTTAATTGCATGGTACCTAATTAGATATCTATAGAAGAGAATCTACCTGTAATCCAAACGGAACTCCTGACATTTGAAATGTTCTCACTGTCTGGCCAAGGCCTGCCGTCTCTCCTCTCTCCTTTTTCCTCATCCCTTCCCCTTCCCCTTCGTTCAGTGCCAGTCGGAAAAAGTGCTGAAAAGGCTATATTTCCAGTGTCAAAAGAAATTACCAAGGAAGACTCACCTGGGACGGGAAGAGAAGTTTAGATACGGATATGAAATTTGAACTTCGAGTCTAGAAATAACGCGGAATTAAAGAGAAACGTGGAACGGTCAGGGCTCCACAGAGAGAGAGAGAGCGCGCGGCTGCAGCTGCCTTAATACAGTACTGTGTCCCACCTAGATATCGCAGGAGCCTTAGCAGCTAGCTCGTGGACAGCCACGTAACTGCGAATTCCCTTATATATATATATATATATATAACTTGGCATGTATATGGGAAGACCACCAACCTCAGAGGTCAACCGTTAGCGATAGAGGGCTTTCGAGAATAAAGGGACACCAGATGTAGGCTTGTGGTACTCAGACGAACGGATTGGTAGTAAGCATGACCTGTCCAGGACTAGAAAAGTGGTCTCGAAACTTTTGCATTGGGTACTAGAGATGCTCTACATATTCCGCAAAGCTTACCAAGCTGCTGGGCTGCCAGAGGTTTACTTGATTCAACCCTCCGCAGAAAGCCTCCTCTGGCACCAGGCTGTCGGTTTGGATCACTCATGTAAGTGAATCCACTCCAACTGCAGTTCACTGCACAGGTGTTTGTCATACTTTTGGGTGGTTAAGAATATCTTCTCCAGCGACTGGTACCCATTCCTTGACCTTGTTGCCTCGGTCAACGCTGGCTATCTCTCGTGACAGCCGGGAAGCCACAAGCCCACACTGTCTTCCACGTTGTAGACGCTAGTCGTCAATGTTGCGCCCCTTTTCTTCGGCTCCGTGATAGCTCGCCGAGCGAGGTAAAGGTGTGGGTACCTGAAGATCTTGACATGCCCGGAACATGTCAGTGTTTCCTTCAAAGGCTCCACCAGGTGATCCGTAGCATCGGACTCCTCCTCTACGTGACGGAATCAACTCGCTTCCAGCCATACCATGCCATGGGAATCTGATGACATGCTCAACTGTTATCCCAAAGTCCCCTGAGGCTCGTCAAAGCAATCAACACCGCCTCATCCGTCCTGATCGTCCTGCTGCCCTGATTCGGCAAGACATTCACCCAGTGGTCGAACAACTCCCTCGTCCTGCCGCCACTAATCCCCATGCCACCAAGCTCCTGGTCGTTCATGGCGGCGTACTCCAGCCCTCTTGGTCCACCGAAGACAATCAGCAAATGGTTGAACTTGGGCTTCTTGAACGCGGGGAAGGCCTTGGATGCGGGGGTGCCTCGCTCGGAGGTGCCGATGCTGATGTCGTAGCCGCCCTCGAACTGGCTCTCGGTGAACACGGCGGAGAGGGAGCTGGCGTTCCGGACGCTGTAGCCCCAGTAGTAGCCGGCTTCTGTGCGAGGGGCTGCTGGGTGGACAGGCTCGGGGTTGTTGAAAGACTGCTCGGGGAAGTGGAGGGTCACGCGGGTGTTTGGGGGGACATCATCGGTTATGGTGACTGGTTTCCGCATGCCGATCTCCACCATTGTACTATCTCATTGTCAGCCGTGGCCACTTCAAAATAAAATCAATCATCAACATACCCCTTCCCGCTCTCTGGTCGTCCCTTCACGGTGAAGCCCTCGCGGTATGGCAGCCACTCATCCTTGTGCGGATGATGGGGCATGTCGAGACTTGGTAGAAGTCCTGCCTTCGCAAGGTTGTCGTGTAGAGGGAACAAGGCTTTTCGCATGAACGGTGGTGTTTCTAGGTATGAAAGAACATGTCCAATGAAGTGGCAGGGGTCTGTGTCGCCGGTGTACCGCTCACGATCGACTGCGCGAGGGCGGGACTCTGCGGGACTGTCATCGTAAATTACGATCTCGTCCACGCAAAACACGGCCAAAGCTCTTGCTATCCGACCGGGACTTGTTATCCTCTGGTCTGCGGTCTTGAAGCTAGGCTATGTCAGCATACATATATCCTCAATCTCATGACGGTCGGAAGAGGCTTACTCTGTGATGATACTGCCGGGCACAGCGATTGAAACTGTGTATTCACGTCCACCGGTGGGCAGGAATCTGGCGCAGGGCTTGAAGGTGCTTGCGCCAGCATCGTCACCATCATCTTCGATCTTGCGCTTCTACAAATAGTCAGCATGGACTTGAGACGGATGCAGCGCATGGGTCAACGAGGAGATGAGGTGAAGGCGTTCTCTTCCTTCATGAGTCGAGGTCGACATTGTAATCATGGAGTCGTCTTCACCCACATCATGGTCGCTTCCCAGAGAATTGTGACATACCTTCGCTCTTCGATCTGTTGGGGAGCTCATGCTGAATAATTCTTCAAAAAAAAAATAAAAAAATCAGAATGTCGTTGGATGAGGTTGATGAATGAAATCAGAACTTCAAGTGAGACCCTTGCTTCGAAAATTCATGATAGACGGGCTTATCGGCTTATCGGTCCCGCTATCGCCTTGTCCGCCTTCCCGAATGGGATCGGATGCTCGCCTTCTGCTGAGCCGAGCCGCGGTTTGGTGATCCGGCCAGATTACGAATGCAAACCATCAACAACCTACTCCTCGACATCTCCTTACTCTACCCGGCCCAGCTTCTCTGTTTCTGCACACTCGAATCCGCATCATCAGAATGGCAGTCCATGTTGGCTCCTCGTCCGAGTGGCGCACCATCCTCCAGTCGACCATCGTGGTCGCTGACTGCACGTCTTCCCCCTTTGCCCACGCCACGCTCCTGGTCACTTCCGAGCAGTAACTGACAAAACGTCCTTTCACAGTCTACGCCGACTGGTGCGGCCCCTGCAAAATGATCGCGCCGACCTTCGAGTCCCTCGCAACCAAGTACACGAAACCCAAGCGCATCGCCTTCGCCAAGATCGACGTCGACAAGCTGCGCGACGTCGCCTCGCAGTACGGCGTGCGCGCCATGCCCACCTTCATGATCTTCAAGAACGGCTCCCCGATCGAGACCATCCAGGGCGCCAATCCGCCCAAGCTGACCCAGGCCGTCGAGAACGCCGTCAAGATAGCCGGGCCCGTCGCCAGTTCCGGGTTCAGCGCTCCGGGCCGGACGCTGGGCGGGTCCGGGGCGGGTGGCCAGAGGCAGAGCCTGCGAAGGCCGATCAAGTGGGATCTGAACAACTTCATCAACGCGATTATTGGGTTTTTTGGGCTGTACTTTGTTTCACTATTCTCGGTGGGTAGATGCTCGGCTCCTACGGACGGATGTTGCTCGGTTCCGGCTGACACTATGCGTATAGTTTGATCCTTACAAGGCCGCGGAGACCTCGAGATACAACGTTCGCAATCCAGCGGCACCTGCCACTGCCTCGGGCAGTGGCAGTGGAAACGTAAAGAAGCCAGCTCCAAAGCCGGCGACGTTCAGGACGTTGGCCGACCTGGGTGGCGAATAAATAAGTGGAGCGGACAATAAGACATGACTCTGGGTTGGGTTTGGCGTTTATAGGGAGCACGAGGGCAGCGCAGGATTCCTTGGAGGGCCGTTTTCTATTTTCTACTCTTTTATTGCAGAATTGCCTTTATGCAACCTTTAATAGTAAACAATCCTAGTCGGTTTCTCCGGAGCAACCCTTCCAAACATTGCCACTGGCGTCTAACCGATAGTGGGGAGGTTGTAAGTGCATACGTCTTTGACCGCGTCGCGTTCTGCCGCATAAAGGAAAAAGTTATCAGCCATTTGAAATTCTAAGCTTCCCGTTGGACAACCTCCAAACCTTCACCCATCCACCCCCAAACCCTCACCACGCCGCCATGCTTGCCGCCAGGAGACTACAGAATGGCTGCCCGTCATGCACGGCGCAGATTCTGAGGTTCTATGTCAATTCAATTGCAGAAATCGCTCCGGCGGCAGCGGCGCATCGAACCACCCGACACTTCAACTCCAGACCACGACTTCGCGGTCGGTGCAATGATGCACGGTTCCTCTCGACTAGCTCGAAGAGGTTGCAGGACGGCAGCACCGAGGGCAGAGACGCAAATCCCAATCCCAGTCCGGGTCAGATCCCAGACGAGCTTGTGCAGCCCATCGACCAGGAGCTTCCTCCAGAGGAAGAGCTTCCCGAGGAAGAGCTGGCCGAGGAGCTGGCCGAAGCGCTCGAGGAAGGAATCGAGGAGGAGCTCGAGGAGTTCGAGGAACTGCCGGCCAACCAAGACCCCGAAACGATAGTCCGACAGGCAAAACGCATGTTTGGCGACACATTGCCGCCCGGCTACCTCTCCGACGACGAATATAAACTCTATGAAAGGCTCTACGGTGCACCTCTGCGGCCGACAGCTCCCGAAGATGTCGGCTTTGGTTCTTTTGGCGAGGGGGAGGTAGATGATCCGAAGGAACAGAATCAGAACGTGCTACTGCGGGAGGACCAGCACGGAAACCTGGAAGAGGTGGAATATACCGTGGAGCAGACTACAGCAGTGGCAGAGATAGATGAAGGCGAAGAAAGAGTGCTCATGGAGCCAAGGCCGCCAAGTGATGCGCAACTGGAGTACATCGAGGCGAATGTGAATAATCAGCGCGAGTATGAGGCACTGTTGCGGCTACAACAGGACTTCGAGGCTGCGAGGATCAGGACCGCGCGGGAAGAGAAACAGGCGGAGCGGGAGCTGGCAGCAGAGGAGGAAGAGCCGGAGGACGAGGAGGAGATCGAGGAGGAGGAAGAAGACGAAGAAGATGAAGACGAGGAGCCGGATGCGCAGTTCGACTGGTATCCAGGTCACGAGGGTCCTCGGCTGCACGAGTATACTACAGAGGGCAAGTTCAGCACATCACCCAAAACGATATTTCTGCCAAAGGCCGAATTCATCGTACCTATCACGGAGCTATTAAGGAGGACGGACACAAAACACATCCGGGCCGCCGCTGAGAAAAACTTCGGTGGCCCCGGTCTCCCGCATTCCCCAGCTACGCCCAAATTCGCGAAGAGCTTGCCGCAAAGAGGCCTTGGGATCGAAGCAGGGCATCACCGCATGTCTGAGATCGACGCCGATGCTTTCATGGGAACTGCTATGCCTGGCATCTACGCGTCGGTAATGAGCACCCTGGTCGAAGTGCGGAAGCGTTTGGGCCCCGAGTGGATGCGCGGGTTACTCAACCGGAAAGAGGGCGACGATGCAGGGCCTCGCATTCTGGATGCTGGAGCGGGTGGCGCGGGTCTATTGGCTTGGAACAACGTGATTCAAGCTGAATGGGACATGCTACGAGAGAAGGATGCGGACCTGGATGCTGTGCCGCCTGGAAGGAAGACGGTCATTGTTGGCTCGAACCATCTCCGGCACAGGATATCACGTTTCCTGCAGAATACGCAATTCCTGCCGCGCCTCCCCAACTACGCATCCATCGACAACTCGGACAAGCAGCTCGACGCCCCGGAAGTGCAGCAGAAGCGCAAAGTCTACGACGTGATTATCGCATCGCACCTCCTGCTGCCTCTCGACAAAGAGTGGAGAAGACGAGATATCCTCGATAATCTCTGGTCGATGCTCTCACCTAATGGAGGCGTGCTTATCGTGCTCGAGAAGGGTCACCCGCGTGGCTTTGAAGCTGTCGCGGACGTGCGCCAGAGACTTCTCGACGAGTTCATCCTGGCTCCGAGGTCACACCCTCGTACAGAAAGTACCGAGCCAGAGGACCTGCCGCGAGTCCGGGAGCCCGGCATGATCGTTGCGCCGTGTACCAACCACTTTAAGTGCCCGATGTATCAGACACCAGGTCTCAGTCCAGGGCGCAAGGACTTCTGCCACTTCAGCCAGCGTTTTGTGCGTCCGCAGTTCCTGCAGCGTGTGCTCGGTGCGACATCGCGAAATCATGAGGACATCAACTTCAGCTTCGTCGCGGTGCGCCGCGGGATGCCCGTCCCAGCGGCCACCGCAGAAGCAGCCGACATAGAAGTCGAGACCTTTGATGGGGCTTCCTCATCAGCCAAAGCACAACCCGCCTACAGCATCCTCTCCCCTATCCCCATCCTCCAAGGTGAAGCTGCTACTCGGGCCGCCCTGAAGGGCTACGCATCCGCCCCATCCACCTCGTCCGAACGCCCACATCCGCTCTCTCTGCCGCGCAATATCCTACCTCCTCTCAAACGCAAAGGGCACGTCACCCTCGAACTCTGCACTCCCTCCGGCTCCATCGAGCGCTGGACAGTCCCCAAGTCCTTCAGCAAGCAAGCCTATCACGACGCGCGCAAAGCCCGCTGGGGAGACCTCTGGGCGCTGGGCGCAAAGAACCGCGTGCGACGCGCCGTGAGATTGGGACGCGGCTACAAGGAGGGCGAGGTGGTGCCCAACGATGGCGGGATCAGGGCAGCGAGGGCCGCGGCGATGAACGGGATGGAACCGACGAAGAAGGGAAAGAGTGGGCTTGGTGGACCGGTCGGGAAGAAGAGAAAGACGAGAGTCGTGGAGATTGGGATGAATGATCGTGGGGTGTTTGCGGAGCGGACGAAGGGGGTGCAGGGACGGAGGCCGGATCGGAGGACGAAGGGTGGACGGAAGCCGCCGAGGGAGATGAATTTATTGAGGCTGGAGGAGGATTAGGGAGTCGGGTGTATCTGGTACAGACTGACGAGAGGCATGTGCGAAATGCTATGAGATGCTGGTATACATACTCATAGGCTCATTAGTATCACCCCCGGTGTACAGTACTACATACGACATGGCACAAGAGAATGTCAAGCCCCAGTCCACTCCAAAATTACTTCCTGCCCGGTTTTCGTCACGCATCAGTCAACTCCGCGTCCGGCGTTTTGTCATTCGTCACTTCGGCTATCTTGCAACGAAGCACCGGCTCCTGCGCGGCCCCGCTGCCACACAGACTCGGGAGCACACCGGCCGTGACGGTCTACGATGAGGTTCTGGGTGGCGTGGAAGTCATCCACACCCATATCAATGCATTCAGCCAGGGCATGGGATGCCCGGAGATCCTGGAAGACAGCTTCATCGAGTCGCTGTCCACTTGAGGCGACAATCCGGGCGGAGGTCACACCAGGTCTGGCGGACAACGTGCAACAACCAGGCGGTCACTGTTCCAAGCAATATCTGCTCTATCAGGTGCCGCCTTGATGATCCAAGTTGAAACGAGACTCCGATCCCTCCGCTGAAATATACGGCTGCAACCATGAGAACCGTGTGGAAGGACGGACTGGCTAGGAATCCCCGGAAGAAGCTGGCATGCTATGTCACACAGGCCATATGTTGTCAGTCCTGCGGTATTGACGTACTATGCGCGCGAGCCCGGAGTAGCCTAACCACTGTCATCCATCACCGTAATTTCTCCATTATAGCTTTTATGGCTATATCAATACCCTGAAAAATAAAAATTACTTAGACTAAGTGTTTTGCCTTTAAGAGTCTTTGCAATGCTAAGCTAAGCTATACAGGCAAGGTATGTCTATATTCTAATAGCTTAGTAGCCTGATACTGCTATGCTCACCTATTCAGCAGCTGGTATCGTACTTCTAGCAAAGATGCTGCCAGAAATATATAAATTAGTCAAATCGAGCTTTGGTGTATACTGAAAGCAGTGGCTATCTCAGTGGGCGCTGTCTTTGGAGAAAATCTCGGGTATATATCATAAAATCTTATCAGCTTAGAATGAACGCATTGTGCCCTAAAATATTTGGCCTCTCTGGGTTGCTAAAGTCTGCTTCAATCTTATTAACTATCGGGCTTCGCTTGCTACCTGCTACTATAGTCGCCATATTTATAACGTTGGTCCCATCCAGCATTCCTAAGTTGCTGCTCGTTGCTCACATTTTTATCGCGAAAAAGCCTTTGTCCGTAAGAATATACACCCGATTCTGGCCCTGGCTGTGGTCTCGGAACCCTTGTTCTCCGATACTCCCGCTCACTGTTGAGCTCAGCTGTTGGAATACCGGCTGCATTGGACCCTGCACGACGATAGTGTTGCTCTGCCAAGTCTGCATATTCATCTTCTTTTTCCTCAAGCATCTCGGCTCTTTTATGATGCCCGCCTAGAGAGTTGTGTTCCGTCAACAAGCCTTTCTTAAGTTCTCTCTTGCTGTAATCTTGGACGTTCTCCACTCGTGCGTTGATAGTGCTATGATCTGTTAGACTCGCCGTCACAGCTCGAGATCCTAGATGTGGGGATGATCCGTTGAAGACAGCAAATAGTTGAGACATAGTAGCATCTTCCCATATTGTATATAGATAGAACGTAGGATTGTCATTTTACGGAGGGACGGACGTCATAGGAAGTGAGGTTGTACGGGAACAAGTAATTAAGACAGAGTTGGACTGGGGGCACCTGGGGTCAGCCTTGTGCTGTGAGACATACCGCGAAACGGAACCAAGGACATCGTGAGCCATCGCACCGTATTTCTCATCTAAACCCAGAATATTAGCAAATATTAACTCAAGAATGATGGGCCAACTCACGTTTTTCCTGGCTCAGGTTTTTCCCGATAGGACTGTAACTGCGTCCTGTGCCTCCACGATCCTCCGGGGTACCAATCAAGCGAGCTTCGTACGCGTTTTCACGATTCTTCCAGGATTTCTCTCCCTCTTTCGCAACATTATATCTTGCTAGCGCTGACGTATCAGACTTCCAGCTATCATAGGATTTGCCAGAAACTGTCTCTGTGCGCGGTTTGAAATCAGGCGAATGGCCAGAATTGGGAAACTGATTAGAAGAAAACTTGATTGGTCGCCTGTTTAGGCCTCTGTCCGTGGACAAGCCTGGGTTGCTTGGTCCAGGAATGGTGATGGGTGCGGATCCCAAGTCTCGTAAGAAAATGTCGCTGCGGTTTCCAGAACTGTTTGACCGTTGCGAAGGCCTCGAATAAACCCGAGACCCAGACCCCGAGCTGCTGTCTCCACCACGGTAGAATCTGGATTGAAACACGGGCGGCCGCGCAGAAGTCGTCGGATTTTGGGGCTCCCAGCTCCCGGAGCTGCTAGTGGGATCGTTGGATTGTGAATCCGTCTGGAAACTGCGGGAGTGATGATCGTCGCTCAGCGATAGATTGTTCCCGATGCTCATGGCTAGAGATCCAAGTCCATCACCAGCACTGACCGACACACGCCGACGCCGATCTTGTGAGGCGACTGAGGGGTCTCGCCGCAAAGAAGCCGCGGGTGACGAAAGCAGTGAGCCCCTGCTGGAAAGACTGCCAGAGTCGCTATCGGACATCTGAAAAATCGGTCGTTCGCGGCCACCCGACAGGGAGTTCCGTCGACGGCGCGGCTCACGGGCCCCAGGATAACCTACAGTTGCTGGAGTTCTGCTGGAGTTCGGCGGCCTCGGAACGCTGGAGCCCTGGGAGACATAGTCTTTCGTGCTGCGTGGGTCGGACATGGCAATAATAGAGATAGTAATATATTGGATAGAGAGGCGAGAGGGTATAGTTATGCGTTTAGAAGACCAGCTTCTACCACGGCACTTGAGGATGAAGATTCTAGGAAGAAGGCTTATATGGAAAGAAGTTACCAGAAAAAATACCTAGGTATTCAAGGCTCACGTTGAAGTCTGTGAGGATCTAGAGGTTATAGTCTCAAGACACGAGGCTGGATGGGAGTGGCCTATTTATCTCCATATACTGGCGTTAAGATTTCTCGAGACATATAATAGATTTGATAGTATTAGGATACATTCCTACAAGCAAGGTTTGTAGCCTCATTCTTGGCTCTACGGCGTAGGTTTCACAGATGGGTCCATACAACCCCGTCCGGCGCTGATATTCAAACAAGGCGGCGGCGTCAACGTAACTGCCCTTGTTCCAGCTAGTCAATGGAACCGTAGTATGGTCCTTTGTACACATCAGATCCTATGCCGAGCATGGCTGGGCCTTGATCGCAAACTTCGCAGTGGCCAGTGGCCCAGAAGGTGACCACCAACACTGTATTTTTGGCCTGCTGTGGTCGGGGCGCATGGCCGTTGGTCCGGGTCGCCACGGCCAAAGGCCCCTCGGACCGGCAGGAGCACTATTCGGCCACTTTTGGTCTCGTGTGGTGGCTAGAAAATGCGATTGGCGATGGTGGGCGGCAGAAAGGCGCTGCGCCTCCCGCGCCTCCTGCGCCTCCCTCACCTATTCACAGTTCCCGGCCAATATAGGTACCTATTGTGAAATGTTAGCACTGCAGGGCAGGCAGGCCGGGCTAGGCAGACCGGGCTTGGCAGGCCGGGTTTGTCTGGTCACGGGATTTCGGCGCAGCGAACTTTGTACGAACGTGATGACTCATACTTCCAAGTCATACAGCTTTGTCAGCATGGCGACCAGCCGACGGTCAAGGCTACCCCAAAAGTCACGCTCCATCTGCATCAATCCGACTCTGTTCATTCCTTTCTGGCCGACTCCGAGGTCAGTCGTCGTGCACCAGTTCATTCCTCATGACCATAATTGACCGATGCCATGTCCCAAACAACGATCCTCCAGTTGCCGCTACATCTGTTGGGCATGGTTCTCGCCCAGCTTGACGATATGCAGGCGCTGGGCTCGGCCATCCTGAGCCATCCACTGCTATACGCCGCATTCAAGGACTCGGGTGCCAACTTGGTCATCAAATCCATTCTCCGGAAGCAGATTCCAGCAAACATCATGCGCTATGCCGATATGGCGTATAAGGCGCGGGGGGTGGACCGCCGAAACGAGAAAGCACTCCAGTCTCTAACATCGTTGGTTGGTTCTCGACGACCCTTTAGCGGCGCTCACTTCCAGGAGTGGTTCTTTGAATGGAGACTCGACCCACAGGGCAGTGCCGCGCCTGCCATCGCTGCCGCTCTCAGCAGGACGCACGCCATTGTACAACACTTCTGTAACCGCTTTCTTCGGGATGTCCTGCCGCTCGCCTCGAAATCCATAGGTGCTGGCCCGGCCCGTTCCTCGCCCGTAGAGGCGTCTGAGACGGAGGTTTATCGTGTACAGAAGGCATTATACCGCTTCCAGATCTACTGCGACCTAAGATGCCGTGATGAAAGCGACCTGGACCCTGGCCCGGACAATATCTTCAACCACGACAAGTTTCTAGAACCCGTGCTCTCCGCCTTCTCGCCGTGGGTGAACGAGCAGCTGGCCTGCATTCATGATTATTTGGAGCGGGTGCTGTCTCAGAGTATGTGTCGCTATCCTGTCCATCTGTGTATATGATGTTTTTATGCCTGCTGACGATTTATATGTAGCGTTCAACCAAGTTGCAGCACACGATGTGGAATGGGGCGCGAAGTCTGTGGATTGGCTCTCTCGTGGGGAGACAAACAAGTATAAGCAGGCATACGTATGTAACCCATGCCCGGCCTGTCTACGAATCACAGCTAGATAGAGTTTCGGTCTCACCACTAACATACGCACTGGCATCAGCTTACGTACGGCTTGCATTTCCTCTACGAGCTAGACAAAGCCGAGGACTACCAACGACAGAAGCAGCTTCTCGAGTCCAAAGGTCTGCCTGCTACTTCCCATGGCCTTGCCCACCACTTCTCAGCATGCATTCGCCCGGACGTCTGCCACTGCTGTCCCCCAGGGAACTATACTCTTGAAGCCCAAAACAAATGGACAGAAATCGAGTATAGTTTGTGGCTCGCCGCCGATTGCAAGGACGGGATTGACGGGTTTTATTCAGACCCGTTCATCATCTGGTGGAATGCTCACAAGCGCAACTTCGTGGAACACCTCGTCTTTCAGCGCGAGAACACCCGCCTAAGGCGCTACGGATACGTCGTCTGGGACCTACCTCCCGCGGGCAGCTTCTCCAGGAAGACGGCGCAGAAGCGCATCCGTGAGTCACAGCGGCGGGTCGATGCCTACGAGAAACGGATCGAAACGGGCAGGGAGGTTATGGAGCGCTCGTGGCAGGAGAGGGCTGCTATCTTCCGGGCCGGTGGACGTGGCTACTGGAGCGAGGGCGACTTGAGCCAGATTGTCTGGACAGAAGGTAGTGATGGGGAAGACCAGCGCAAAGGACTGGGAGAGACCGGCAACTTGGATGTTGCACGGCTGAATGCATTTGAGCACAGTGAGCCTGGGGACTCGGGAACGAGAGACAGCGCGCCGTCTTTCCAACTGCCCATCCGCAGTTCCACCGACAAAGACTGATTGCCGAGCCCGGATCTCGAAATCGCTTTTCAAGCTCTAGTCAAATGTCCAAGAAGCCTGCTCTCAAGATTCGAAAACACACGGTGCTCGTGGCACTGATCTCACTGGGCCAACTGGCTCGGGCTGGTCCATGATCGAATTTCGACCATGCCATACAAGCGGCCTTGGTCTGGTCATCTACTATGAACGTTAAATTGATGCCAAATCTGATGGGAGACGTCACCCGCGCTGATACCAGGCCCTTGACCCTGGCTCCTAGGAGTTGTTGGCCGACATTCAGGGTTGGTGTGTTTGCGGTGTACTGTTGCCGGCAGCAGCTGTGTCGCAATTATTGCGGTGGCGTCCTGGGCGACTCGACTCTAGGATTGTTCGGGCGCAATAAATCGAATAAAGAATGTCTGGACCACTGCAAATAAGAGCGGACTTCTCTCCTCCTCCCATACAACGAGATATACCTACCTCCTACGGAGGTACATTTGGCTATGGTAAGGCGGCCATCGCTATACCGAGAAGGCACGGAGATTTTGACCGAGCCGGACAACCGAGCCTGCAGCCCGAAGTGTGGTCAAAACCTGGAGGAGAATTGGCAGTCTGGGCCGAAATATCGCGTGGCGTGGCACCCCCCCCCCCCGGCATCTAAACAAGCTTTTGTCATCCCACCAAGATCTACAGGGCCGTGCGGCTGTCGATTCCGTCAGGGGCCGATCCCGGGAGGTTGTGGGGCCACTGGACCCGGCTATTCACTTCGGACGATGATGTTCCTGGGTCTGCACATTTACCCTGAGAAGTTTCAATATGATTAAAACAACGACGAGGAAAAATCGGTTCGGACCTGGAAATTAATCTAGAGAGGAAATGACCATGACGTTAACGAGTTGTTACAAGGCGGATGAAACGGCTGAGAATCAATATATATATACATCAGCATGGTGACAGCCTTCCTCAGAAAATGTAGTATCAGGAACAGACCAGTCCGACCAGTACACATACAAACTTGTCTCTCCAAATCCAAAATGAAGTTTCTAAACATCATCTTACTTACAGCAGGCTCTGCTGCGGCCCAAAGCGGCAAGGCAACAACAACAGTGAGAACCACAAGCACAAGCGCCCCCCAGGCGAAGACTTTCTGACGCGAGACTTTTTTTTTCCCCTCCTCCATATCGCTAACACTATTTAAAGCGTTATTACGACGGCCTGGAAGGCGCCTGCGGCTGTGGCTCTAATAACCAGCTGTTCTCCTGGCAGGTAAGCCCACAAACGTAGACCTGGTCCACATTGTTTCCCTTCCTCCCCGACTCCCATCTTCCTCGTTTTCCCCCACACTGCTCATTGCCCGTCCCGCTGAACCCGAGGAACCAGACCGGCGGCTCCGGCTTCTATACTGCGGCCGGGTCCAGCGCACTCTTCGGCGGCGGGACATGGTGCGGCTCCGGCTGCGGGAAATGCTACAAGCTCACGTCCACCGGCTCGGCGCCGAGCGGAGAGGGCACGGGAGGCGCGAGCGGGCAGAGCATCATCGTGATGGTGACGAACCTGTGTCCCTACTCTGGGAATGAGAAGTGGTGTCCTCAGAGGTGAGTCTTGGCCCCTCTTCCCCGACCGCGCCTGCTTGGCTTGCGGGGTGAAACGTGGGTAAGGGGGGGGAAAAATATCAGTTGCTGATATATTGGAATGGTATAGTGGGAACAATCAGTACGGCTACCAGTACCACTTCGATATCATGGCCCAGAACGAGATCCTGGGAGATAATCCGATTGTGGACTTCGAGGAAACCTCGTGTCCGAGTGCTGCGTCTTCGGATTTCTCGCAGTGTCAGTGTTCGTAAGGGGGAAGGAAGAGGGTGGAGGGGTTAAAGAGGGGGATTCTGGCTGTTTCTATGTCTTGATAATTCTCTGTGACTTTCATAAAGTCCCTGCAATATCACGAAGTTGTGTCTCAAGTAAGACTCTGTGCCGAGCAATTTGACATAGAATGGTTGGCCACGGCGCAGGCCAATGACTCTCTCTCCGGGTTGTGCCCACAAGCAAGATGAGAAGCTGGGGATACCCTCCGACTCATGGAATAGTCCCCATGGGATACCAGTCTGCGAAATACTCAGCTGTGAGAAGATCGCCTATGGGCATTGGGATAAACCTCTAGCATCTGACAAGTCTCAGCGTGCATAGTTGACCAGAACTTTGGTTGAAACAACACTGTGACTAGGTAGTTTTACAATAGGGTCATGGGCGTTCCCCGTTGAGAGACGGTGTTCTCATTGCCGTCGTGGCATCTTTCGGCGACCGAATCAACAGCATAGTGCATAGATAGCACATGGGAAAAGCTAGCTAGGGAAGCTCCAGGAGCAATGTTAAGAACTCACCCAGTGGCCGCAAAGGCAAAGGCAAACAGATATAGGAAGAGACATAAACAGATCCCACAGAGGCGATGGTTCCGCTCTGCTGATCTCCTGCAAGATGGTTTCCAATGGCAAAGCCTCTTGTAGGATAAACGCATGTTTCAATGTAGGGAATAACCACCTTCGGCTTATCACCTATGTGACGTTCTCCTATAGGAGTCTCTCGTGGAATATTCTCCTGTGGAAGTCCCTCATTTGGGATGTATTGATTCGAGATAACACTCCATGGATAGTCTCCTCCAGAACAACCCGACCGGACGGGTGTATGATCTCTTATTGGCGGCAAGTGACAGGAAATCGTGCATACACATCATCATGTTAGTCCCGGCATTCTCGGCCTTCAATAATAAGACATATTACATAGATTAACTTGTCAATATCTTCCCATCCTGTAGCAAGAACGTTAGGTGTTGTCCTATATCCGGTCGCATGGCTCAAAGTACTGCCCCTCCCCCCTCCCTCACGCCGTCCCAGTTGCAGCCATAGTAGCCATCTTCTGTGCGGCGCAGCCGTAAGTGAGAGTGTCAAATCACTGATGTCCTCGTTGTCGGTCCACCTCATCCCCATCGATCGTGCCACGCCTTCCTTGTGCGTGCATATTCTGCACAGTTTCTTTGCGGTGGGAGGAGGAAAAGGCTAGCTTGGGAAGAAAAGGGGATGATGCGGAGCAGGTTCCGGTTCGTTCCTGGTGCAGTGGAAGTATGTTCTTTGCCATGCTCAGCCGCCTCGATGCGCTTCGCCAGCTCTTGGTGGCCGGCTGGGACGGGGACCGCCGTGCGTTTGCCAGGGGAACTTGGGAGGGTACCTCGTGCTGGCAAACTTCTGTTGGTCGTGCTTCCCGGCTTCTATCTTGGGTTCTGTAGCGTTCATTTCGTGCTCATTCTCGCTCTACACCGGCACCTGTGGATTTTGCCTTGACGGCATTTATCTGAACTAAAGTGGGTGGTCGTACATGGAGGGTACGCATTGCGCGAGCCTGGGCGACCTTCATGCGAGATACCAAACAAAGGACGAATATGTTTGAGTGGTGGTGGGGAGATGGGTGCTCGCAGAACGTATGCTTACGGGGTATCAGGAACGAATTGCAAAAGACTCATGTGTGGACGAAGGTGACCAGGCCTACAGCCCCTGCGGTCTGACGTCTATGCTCATCGCGATGGACTCAGATGTCTGCACAAACGGAGTGCAATCAGAGTTCTCACCTTTGTGCCTTCTGCTGCCAGCGAAAACAACAACGTGAGCTGCACTGCTTGCGCGTGTGCTTGTCAAGCTCTTGGGGCTCCACCATCACAACATCATACTATGTAATGTAATTGTTTGCCCGCGAGTCCTGGGTCCAAGATTTCCTGTGGGACAGCTTCGTTTTAAAAGCTGGATAATATTTAGCTCTGGGGTTCGAAATGGTAGGACGATAGTAGGAATCGGAAATATGACTATATGTAAATTTTGTTGCTGCGGGTACCGTAATCACTTCGGGAGGAGCAAATTATTGGTCGAGATGACGAGTCCGCTATCTAGGGGATGCGGCGATTTATCAGAGTTGATGTTTAGTTTATTAGGCGAACAAGTGAAGCGAAGTCGTCAAAAGAGGAACCCTAGAATCTTAGACGGTCATGTGTGGACACCGGGGAAAGGTGGTGAGCGGGGCCACCAGCCCCTGGCCGAGCACTCTTGGTCAGCGTGAGCGGCTGCGCTTACCATATTCATCCCCGGCTGCCGATGAACTCGGCGCAAAGAAGACGAATTCTCTCGGTACCGGGTCTCAACTAAATTGGCCATCGGCTCTCGACCGAGAGTCGCTGAAGTCGCTGAGGACGAGAGCCTCTCTCATCGCACCTTGCGGTGCGGTGCGGGAGGATGACGACGTGGCGAGCGGATGGCCCACACACGTACTCGGGCGCAAAGACCGTTGCGTGCCATCTCCTATCCCGCCCTCGGGTAGGAGGAGGCCATGGCCACGGCGGCCACGGCGGCCATGCGGGTCAGCACGGCAGTGTGCAGGCAGGTGCCGCATAGCATAAGCTGAGAGATGAGATGTGGTTGGATGGCATCACAGACGTACTAGATAGTACTATTACATACATAGCACTAAAGTACTAGAGTGGTAGACGGTTCGGAGGAAATGCGCATAATTTGAGCCCATCATGACCTGACTCGTCGCAGGGGGGCTTGTTTGGGGCTGTCGAGGCCTGAATGGGTAATGCCTAAAGTGAGGTTGGATTATGGGAAATGAGTCGATGGGGCGCCATCGAGAGATCGGATTGAACCGAGGCCATGAGGTAAAGAAGAGTTGGGACCTGGGAGTCTCTACCACGTTGCTTCGACAACCCCCCCACACTGACCGCCTGACAGCTCATTTCGCGCATGCCGCCGTCATTCAGTCGTGCGCTGTCAAGTGTCTGGCTACCATGGTACGTGGACGTAAGCCAGACAATGTGATGGTACTTTGTTGGCCTGGAGGAGGAGGCTGGTTTGTTCTTCGTCAGCCTTGCGGAATCGATTCCGGAGCGTGGGCGTCGGTCGTTGTGAGAATCCCTGGACCCTTCTTCCGGCCTCGTGGCTCTTGGGCCGGATGGTTGTGTGGGGTTAGGGGGATAACAGATATGGATTTCTGTGGGTTTTCTCCACGAA
>MUZH01004024.1:0-36571 GCA_003012965.1 Juglanconis oblonga | reverse complement strand
GTTCAGGAGGGGTTGGTTTTTACATACTTGTAGATATGTAGGTAGGCGCCTACTAGGCAGGCAGTATCTATCTATCTGTATCTATATCTGTATCTGCGTGCTGTGGGGAAGAGGTACAAGTAAAGTACCTAGTAGGTGAGTGTTCTACTGCGTGTACTATACAGGTTAGGGACTAGGGAACGACGGACCGTCCCTAATGGCCACTCTTTCATTCCCTCGTTTATTCACTCATTTATCACCCCGTCCCCAAAAACGAACAAAGAAACATACTGCTGAAACGGGAAGAGAGAAGGAAAAAAAAAGGAGGAGAAAAGGGACACATCGTCGGTGTTGCTGGAGCGCCGACCTCCGTCCCCCTTCTATCCGTCCATCCGTCCGGGTCCGGGCCCTTTCAAGTCTTGTCCAATCTCCCCGTCGTAGAGAGTGGACGAGATATCTTAAGACCAAAAAAGAAAAAAAAGAAAAAAAAAAAAAGAAAAAAAAAAGTGGCATATGGCTCGGTCAAGCCTTGCCCTTTCCTCCACCCTCTAGGCAAGCAACCCCCCGAAGAAATGCCCCGTCGCTTTCCCTCCGCTGGTGCCCCTCCTCGCCCTCCTCCTAGCCTCCTGCGGTGACGACGGCGGCGGCGTTCCTACCCCGTCGTCGTTCCTCGTCGTCGTGGTGGTTCCGTCGCGGGCGAGATGATGGTGGTAGTGATGGTGGTGGACGTGGTCGCGGTAGATCCAGCCCACGCAGACGCCGGCGCCGGGCCCCAGGAGGAGCGAGACCAGGAGGGTGAGGAGGAGGCCGCGCGGGCCGGCCTCGAGGAGGAGCCAGTACAGGACGGCGAGGAAGGTGGCGGCGTGGTCGAGCTCGAGGAGGTGGTGCAGCAGGAGGAGGATGTGCGCTGTGGTGGAGGCTAGGATGGGGAGGGCGTAGGTTAGGATGGGTGGGGATTCATTGCTGCTGCTGCTGCTGTTGTTGCGGTGACGACGGAGGATGGGGACGAGGACGAGGACGAGGAGGCGGCGCGCGAGGGTGATCCAGATGGGGAAGAGGAGGAAGAGCACGATGGGGACCGGGCTGGTCGGGGAGAGGAGCATGAGCGTGCTGGGGAGGAGGAGGCCGAGGGCGATGCTGAGCGGGATGGTGGTGGTGGTGGCGTCGGCGTGAGCGCCGGCTGGCCGTGCCTCGTCATCCGGACTGGGGGTTGGGTCGGTGGTCTGGCCATCAGCGGCAGGTCTTTGTGAAGGGGAGGACGACGAGAAGCGGGCGGCAGAACGCTTCAGAAACGCCGGGATGATGATGGCCTGCCATGCCAGAGCGCCGAAGGCGAGATTGCGCAGGAGCCAGGGGACGGTGAGGTTGTCGATGACCACCTTGGCGCTCAGACCCCCCTCGGGAATCTCGGGCCCGGGCCCTTCTTCGCCTTTCTCTCCGAGCCCTGCCTTCTTCTTGCCCTCTCCCACCGCCGCCGCCGCCGCTGCCAGGGCGCCGTTCCCCCGTAGCAGGTCCTGCTGCCCTGTGCCCCGAGCCTCGAGGAGGAGGTGCCGGTGCCGGTGGCGCCGCTGGTCCTTCGACGCCTCGACGGCCGTGACGGTGGCCAGCCCGGCTAGGAACGCGACGATGGCTGCCTGCTCGAGCCTGGAGCGGGTCGAGGCGTGGGCGGTCTGGAAGAAGAGCGTGGCGAAGCAGAGGGGCGTGGGCGTGAGCGCGACGAGGGAGCTGCTGCTGCTTCTGCTGCTGCTGCTGCTGCTGTCGAAGGGGCGGAAGGCCCCCGAGGAGCATTGCGTCCAGAGCGGGATCAGGTTGGCCCACTCGCTGCGGATGAAGAAGATGAAGGCCGTGATGGTGGCGAGGACGAGTGTCACGAGAGGGGGGAGGATGTGCCTGAAGGGTAGGTACATGATGGGTGGTGGGGAGGCCATGATTGAATCTGGTCTTTTATGTCTTCTTCTTCTTTTCTTTTCCTTGTTTCTCTCCTTTCCCTTCTTTTATTTTCTTCTTCTTTTGCCTTGACTAGTAAGCTAAGAGTTGAGGGACGAGGACCACTGGACTTGGTTGCTCTTCTCTTTTCTACTCGTTTCCTTTTGGTGGGGGGGGGGGTACGACAAGGTCTTTTGAGTTCCAACCTTATCACAACGAGGCCTGCTCGCCCCAGGTCAGCAGCATATCTAACCATGCACAAAAACAGTGCATCCTCTCTGGGCCCCGAGTCTACCGCAAACCATGAACCCATGAAACCATGAAACCGGCCAGGAAAGTCTCGGGCCTGTTGGGTCGGGGAAGAATGGGTGGGTGTATTGAGGCGGAAGTACGATGCATGCGTGAACTTTGTTTTTTCTTGGGATCCCGTCGTGGTGGAGGTGGCCGGACCGCTCGGGAGAAGCACCAAGACCAGGGGTTTCTACCACTCTCTCCGTGGTGTTTGTGGCCGATTCGCTTGCTCACAGACTTGACAGCTCACCTGCGTACGGCGGTTGGATCGATTCGATCAAGGTTCAGGCTCAGCCAGAAGTCTGCCACGCAACCACACATCTTGGACACGATTTCACGGATTCAAATCATCTTCTGGCCATTCATGTCCCTAGCTGGCAGCAAGCCACCACCAATCCCACCATATCGCCTGTCCCAAGTCCATCCCAAAGCAAAATGACGAGGCCAACGCCCCGGCCCGCGACGACGAAGCCGCACAGCGCGCATATGCGTCCCCCCGGCTAGCACGAGCCCCGCGGGGTGCCGTAGTCCGAGCCGTACTCGACCTCGCTGGCGTTGACGTACGCGACGTCGCGGCACCACTGGCCGTTCATGGGCGCGACCCCCAGGGCGCCGCAGCTGGCCGCGACGAGCGCGTCGCTCACGCAGATGTGGTTGGCGTCGCCGGCGCACCACGCCCAGTCGAAGCGGAAGTGCAGGTCGATGCCGTAGTGGAAGTTGCCGGCCTCCGGGTACGCCGCTAGGTCGTCCGACACCCACGCCACCGTGCCCTTGTACTGCTCGTCGCAGGCGTACGTCTGGACGAGGTTGTCGGCCCACGCGCCGCACTTGACGTAGATCCAGGCCTGTTGGGTTGTGTGTGAGAGAGTGGTTAGTTGAGGTAGTTCAGAGAATCAAGGATTGGGGGTTGGGGGTTGGGATGATTGGTTTGTCTCTGGGAAGATTGGATCACGAGGAACGGAGAGCAGGCAGAGAGCAGGCGGAGGCGCACTTACGAGAATGGATTCGCACCAGCCGTTGGTGTCCTGGCCTGTGCCCGCGATGGTGATGCGATACTGCAGCTGGTTCTCGCTGAACGCGGCCTGGCACGACTGCCAGTAGAATTTCTGGTTGTGCATCGTGGCGTACAGGCAGTCCGGAGTCATGCCGGGGCCGTGGAAGCTCACGCCAGGATCCGAAGAAGCGTTCGCCGTACCGTTCCACCAACTGGTGCTGTTCCGCCGCATGGGGACGTCGAGGCCGGTGGTGCTGCCGTCCAGCACCGGCGGCACCAAGGTGCGCCACTTGCCCGTCGAGTTGTCGTCCGAGGGCCAGTCGAGGGGGTCCGAGGCGTTGTCCCAGATGCTCTCGTCGAAGTTTGTCACAGGGAAGTGGGTGGCAGGGTCGACGACGATGCGACTTCCGCCGCCGAAGGGGGGCACGCCGGGGTGGTACTGTGCAACTTCGTGGTCAGCAACTCTGTGAATTCACCATATCCGTCTTACGGTACCTATAGACGCCATCGAGACGCCGTGTCTCAGGTGTCGTGAGATTCCCTCCTTTGGGGGGACTGTGGGCTATCAGAGTTCATCATACCTTGTACCAAAGGGTGCGCTGAGCTGAAGCAGTCAGCCACCGGTCGGGACGCTGGTAGGCTTCATCGCCATCGCCCATTCCATCAGCCGGTTGTCCGGGGTAGTCCCATCCGCGTTCGGGGCCCATCCAAACGGCGGCCCACCGTCCGACGTTGTCTGTGGCGGGGCACCATCTGAGAGATCAAAAGGGTCAGACGATGAGAAGCGGATGAGGGAGGTGGTCACTCACCGGTACCTGCTGGCCCCGGTTTGCTCGACGTTGTTAGTACGACGAGTAAGCACGCCAAGGTAGACACCATCCTGGTTGAAGACGACTCGATCATCGCCCGGGTTCTGGTTGTGGCCGTTCCAGATGCCCGCCCAGGTCAATGGCCAAACATAGTAGTTCCCCACGTTGTGGTAGTTGAAGCGTCCCTAGAAGCACATCAGTCTACGTCGATACTCGTCGATCCCCGGAGGTGATGGAAGGGGGAAATCATGCTTACTAGGTCAGTCGCGTCGATGTTGTACCACTCGGTGTCGATTCGGTTGGGATAACCGATGCTGTGATGCCGTGTCAGATCTCCGCTATTCACGTGCAAGAACGAACGACGAGGCCTGTGCCGTCAAGAAGGGCAGGGACCGTAAAAAAGGGAGGGAGGGATGGAACTTCGAAGCAAGCGCGACGATACTTACTTTCCGTACGTGACAAGCTGCCCAGTGTTGGCAGGGTCACGAGTGCGCTGGAGCATCTCATAGCCTTGGGAGAGGGCTCGAAACACCTCATCCGCGCCATAGAGCAACGCATTTCTCTCCTCAGCTCCATTGTTGTCGTTGGCTCGAACGCTGGTGCCCTGTTCCACTTTCGGTCAGCCAAACCGGTCAACGGAGATGTCCCAGGAAGCCGACCAAGGAGGTCGGTCGGTTCACTTCTCGGGTCTGTGTCCCATGTCCTCTTGACACAAGCTCGAAGGATCCTCTGTTGGGTAAAGAAGAAGAAAAGGCATGCGTACCATGATGTAATCGGGAATCTGGTTCAAGGGCTCGCGAACATTGTACTGCTGAAGGGTAAGGGGGAGGTCGGAGAATCCATTGCGACGAGGAGCAATAGGGGTGCCATCCTCACTGAGAGTGCGAGTGCCATCAGGACCACGGACAGCATCATACTCGACAGGGGAGGCCATCACCAGACCACAAATGGTCATGGCAATGAAGAAAGGGAATGCAAGCGCCTTGACGAGATTCATCTTGCCTGTCCTCACGCGGACGTGAGATTAGGCAGAAAGTGCGTAAGATGCAGCGGTAACTATGAGAGCAGAGCAGCTTCCAGTCGTCAAAGAAAATGGAGGGGAAAGTGAAGATGGGAGACAAGGTGGGAAGAAGACAGGAAGAAGAGGATGAAAAAAAAAGACAGTTAGAGAAGAATCTTGAGGATGGTGGGGCAGAAGAAAGATGTGCCTCCGAGAAGAGATTGATGAAAGCCCAAAGAAACGGTCACTGCTCCCACAGAATTCCAACACCCTGTGTTTTTACAAAAAGAAGAGGATTATTTCTTGCCCTACAGAATTATTAAATACGGCTCTCCTTGCAAGCAGTAGTCCCACTCACATGAGCAGCCAGATCCTGCTTTTCCCACAGAAATCAAGTCGGAGAGTCCTCTACCTAGAATTATACCCATTATAATTATACATGCAATCTGGCACCAGCCCTTGCTGTCCATGGATTTTGCCAGCTAAGGTTCAGCACCCTGAATACCATCCAACATTCTTGCTCGCTCCATTGTACACAACCACTGCCTTCTATTTCGAGGCATATAGTCCACCTTGTCTGGGTACTTAGTAGATATCATGGCGGCTGTCTTACCCACCAGTCACACGCCTGCCTGATATTTCTGGACTGCTATTGAAGGTCTGGTGCACGCGGCTTGGCCGAATTAGCCAACAACTCTTCCAAATAGTTCTTCCAAAGAGCTGCCCAGGTGTGTGACCCATGCCCTTTCGTGTCCTTTGTGATGGGCAACACCACAGCCTTCTTCCACGGACAGTTCCTCAGCCCCGTCTCCACCTCATGTTCCAGTATCCCCAGCTCAGGTGGGTTGACCTGGTCGTCCGCAGAATTTACCGCCAGCAATGGCGCCTTGATGCGGTGCAGTTCCGGCTTCGGATCGTACTCCCTCGAAGAATCCAGAGCGTACAGCAAGTCATTCGCATCCATCGTCTGTAACGCAGAACGAACCCACTCCTGGAGGAACTTATCCGCCGCGTCCTGGCTCGGGCACTGCTGCTGGTACTGCAACGGACTCGACGACATCAGCGCCAAGATGTCCAGCGCCGTCGTCAAGCCCGATACAGGCTGCTGCCCCGGCACGTAATGTCCCTCCTTCCACGCCGGGTCGCATATGATCGCCTCCATCGCCATCTTGCGCCACATCCTGTTGCGGCCCGAGATCTGCACCGGCAGGCTGGCGAGCGGCATGAGCGCGTCCATGAAGTCCGGGTACCGCTCGCCCCACATCCAGGTCTGCATCCCGCCCATCGACGTCCCCAGCACCAGACGCAGATGGTTCACCCCGAGATGCTCCGTCAACAGCCGGTAGTCGGCGCGCACCATGTCGTCGTAGGTGTAGCGCGGGAACCTCCAGGCGGGTGGCTTTTTGGGGCCGTTCCCAGCGCCCTCGCCCTCGTCCTCGCCCTCGTCCGCGTCCTCATCGCTGGGCTTGCTGGATCGGCCGTGGCCTATGCCGTCCCGGAGGATGATGAAGAACTCCTGCGCGTCCAGCGGCTGCCCCGGGTGGAAGAGCTCGCCTGCGAAGTGCTGGTTGCAGAACTGCGCGCCGGAGCCGCCGGTGCCGTGCATCAGCCACACGGCGTTGGTGGTTTGGCCATCGCGGTCGTTTCGTAGGGTGCCGATGGTCTGGTAATGCAGCCGCAGGCGTGGGATGGTCTCGCCCGTGTCGAAGATGAAGTCCGAGATGACAAACTCGCCGGGGGTGGGCGATGATGGCCCGCCCCGGCGCTCAGCAGAGGGTTTCGGAACTTTCTCCAAGGCCTCCGCCATTGCTGATGTGGTGAAAGCCCGGAGGTCTCAAGTTTGTTTCGCCAATATCGAGAAGGGATGGAGGGCCCTTATTACTATGACTAGTCCAAGAGTTAAGGCATCATTCGGCAAATGTGTTTCCTAATCAGGGTTGGTTGAGCCTGAAACATGGGATGTTCGTGCGTGGGGGTGATCTTCCGCATACTAGTTAGGATGGTTGTAATAGTCGGGGGTGTAAGAGTATGGGGGCCGCTGCGAGAGTCTGGGGCTGGTAATCCATATACAGGTAGGTCACCTGCCAAGAATTCTTGCACGGGTCTGGAGTCAGCGGAAGTGATCGCACTGATACTGGACACAATGGCGGGGACCGTCACCGGGTGGTCACCTTCGGAGAGTACCGTGCTGTGTGATTACGAGGGGCACGAGCGTCTCCCGCGCGGGGAAAAGCCGTATGGGCGCTTTTGCATCGTAAAGGCTTGGTTGTATGCCTGTCTACGTCTACAATCCAGCTGGGCACGAGGGGACGCCGCAGTGGTTTGCTATTGCGTTGAACCAAGCGGAAGAGGATGAGATCGTTGGTGATTCATATTAGGCCTCTGTACCCAGTGCACAAGACTGGCTCCGAAAGCGACGACGACTCTGTTGGGCCTTGTGAGAATGAAGGAATTCTAACTGGAGGTTATTCTAACTGGAGGTTCTGAAGCCGATGAGATGATGGAAGATGCACACGTTCCAGACAGAAGTAGGATACGGGAGCATTACTTACAATTACTTACATGATACATCTCTACTCAAGACAAGGATGGAAAACAACGGTATGAACACCAGCAGTCCCCCAGCACGGATCTTGACGAAGATGATGGCCAAGACGGTTTAGCGACTCTTGCGAAGGGCGTCTTAGCTTAGTCCAAAGCCAGTCTGAGAAGGAATACCGTTAACGCGGGTGAAGCCTTGCATTCTGACAATGCCCGTCTCAGGAAGAGGCAGTCGCCCGTTGGTTCTCATCGGATCAGCCGAAGACGTGGGCGCGCGGAATGGCCTCCGATCATTTGAAGCCGGTCGAGGTTCCCCGAAACACTGTGTAGGTAATTAAAAGCCCGTTGGGCGGGAGAGGGGGGGGGGTTCCCTAATTTGGGGATCGGTCCAGAATGCAAGCAAGGGCCAAAGGCCAAATGTGAGTTTCCTGGAAGTCTATTGTTCATCATGAGTTTAAGTTTAGGAGAGTATTTGCATGATTAGGTTCACATTATAATTTGGGAAATACGTTATGGGTAGGTATAGAACCACGTAGGTAGGGGTGAAAGAATATGACTGAACCAGCCACCCTGGCTCTCGTTCGCGATACAGTAAGATGAGAGACGTATTTAGGAAAATCCAGTCCCCTGTCCAAATGATGAGATGTTCATGATACTAATGGTCCACGCCACGACGTTCACCCTCATAAATAAGGAAGGAAGCCAACAAATCGTTAGGACAACGGCCCTTTCTCCGACACGACGAACCCGAATATCGGTCAACGCACGAGCGTGCTTTCCTCGAATCGCGATATGTTGTTGATGGTGGACATTTGACTATTCTGGAGTTCGTCGCAGCACACATGGACAACAACTCCCCGAGGTGGTTGATCTGGTCCCGGATCAAGACCTGGTCACATGTATGTGAGAAATTTGGTATAATCCATGGTGATTCGCTCAAGGTGCAGAAAGGAAGATAGGAGACGAAGGTTTGCAACCCACCTTGAAATGTCCACCTCGGTCCCCGCCATGCCCCATTTACCCACATGTCCTCTGCGAAAGCATCCAGTTCGTGGCCGCGGGGTTGAGACAATGCCATCAGTCCCAGGATCAGAGGTAGCGGACCCGTCAGGCCCGCCGAGGGCAGTGCATTTGGATAAGGGTGTCTATATGAATCGGGAACCAGTCTCCCCACCCATGAATCTGCATTGCTCCCAACGGCATACAAATTTCCTCGATCACTAGCCACGCTGACAGCCGGGTTGTCTAGGCTGGGCTGGAACGCCAGAGAGTGAAACACTGGGTATGGTCAGACTCCAGTGTCATCTTGCGCATATGCTTGGTTCTCAGGGGATAGCCTTACTTGTCTCCGTGTTCGCCGCGTTTTCATTATGAACCGTAGCATCCCGGGCCATAAAGACAAGCGGCCGGAATTTCCAGCCACGGAAGACTGTATAAGTGGAATACGATGGCAGGTATTCTGTTCGGACAATATTCGTCTCAGGGTCGGCAATCCACCGCGAGACGACATGACCATCGGTGCCCCAGGGTTGCCGGTACCAGTAGTGCACTGCATCCGGAATAGTGGAAATTCTGCCGTTTTGGTATCGAAAGACAGGGCTTGGTGTTTCGTACGTATAGTCCGTCCTCCTTCCTGGAGGCTTCAGGATGCCCCATCTGTCACGGTTGGAGAATGCAGCGTCGCTCAGTTCGACTACATTCACAACAAAGAGGAAGCTGAAGCTGTTCTGCCTGGATAAGATGGGACGGGGAACTGAGATTTGCGATTCAGTATATTGAAAGTTGTTTTGGTTTTTCTTGTGGTGATGTTGGTGGTGGTGGCCGGACCTGGAACTCGACGAGTGCTTCGTCTACAAATCGTGTTACAAATCATGTCAAAACCTACTGGGTCCTGGGAGAAGGAAAACAAGCGCACTTCTCTGCTTGAGCCCCCCATCGGAGTTGAAGATAGCCGCGATTGGGAGTTATGGGAAAGTTAAGCGACGATGATGTAATTTCAACAGTAATCCGGAATTTCTTGTATGCTTGGTATTTGTTAAACGTGACAGGATATTTTATTAAGCAATGGGATTCTGACAAACATTCTTAAGTGAAAAATGCAGCATATACCATTCCGCTTCGCTACACCTCATGGTTTGAGACCCTCAGCAGAGCCGCATGCCTCACCGGGTGCTGATGATCCCCACTTCTGACCAGTGTGATCCGGCCACACGACCCGCCGGTCACCCGGAATACTTCTTCTGGTCTAAGTAACGAATGTACTCACCCAACCCACCAACTCGGATCCTTTCCATATGGGGAGTCTGTGGACCCTTCTGCTGTTTCAGGCCGTCCCAATGGCAAGTCTACCTGCCCATTGTTTCGCAAGCTCCTCTTAAGTTGGGAGATTGGTAGGCTATATTCTTACCAGAAGTCTCCACTAGACACATCATTGTGGTGCTCCATTGGAACGGATCCTACCTGGCTGACCTTGACCTTCATCGTGAGGCTGGTTCGTGGTGTTGATGGCGCAGGTCGCGTGGCTACCAGCAGCTCCAACTACTGGCGTATACGAACCGTTGTTCCACAGCAGTTCCATACCGTCCTTCTTGGGTCCGCTAAAACTGAAGACCTGACAGCTTTTCTACTGGCGTGGTGTAACACTGCATGCAGGTTGAAAGCTGCGAGATAAGGCCATGGACCTGCGTGCGAACTATGTCCCCAGATAAAAGGCACTTTCGGACCCAATCGGACCATAGAGACCGCAAATCAGCCTCTAAATGCCTATTCAAGAAGATACGAACATCTAGGCCATAGGAAAAGTGGTCTTTGGAAACTCTGGGGTGGAAGAGGATGCAGAGGGGCCGATAGCGGATGAATCTTCACTACACCTTCTTCCATCCATTTCAAATATCATCCAATGCCCGGGCATCAATGTCCAATCGCCCCATCGATAACCACCATGACGACACCCTTTCGGCTTCAGGGTTATTACCGAGGAGCGTCGCTGTCCGCCGATAACGCTGGACTAGGAGCGCCAATGCCCTAGAGATGGCATGAATTTCCCATAACATACCGGGGACAGTGTGTGGCTTGCTCATTGCTATCTCGGTAGAGGGATTGATTTCACATTGGTGCAAACCCTTGTGTCACATCATGCAGGCCATGGTCACCAGAACAGCATGGAGACACTAAGATATCGGATTGCCTATTTGAGGATTGTGAAGCTCACTGGCATGCGCTCAGGATTCTTATTATTCCCAGCGGCTGTGAACAACGATAAATTGTAGACTCAACAATGATATGGAGGTTATGGTAGTGGACCAGAAGCCAGTATCTGATGGATTGAGGTTCTAGAAATTCGGAAACCACATTCGTAGCACAATGATTTCTGTCGCTCAAATTGGCCTCCCAGCCTGGACACCAGCGGACTTGCAGTAACTACGGCGTGACAATCCATAAACTCGATTGCCAGTGACGTCAAATCACACTATACATGTAGAACAGTCAGGTCTTACTGGACAGTGGGTGGACAACATCACATGAGCACCGATGGTTGGATTCGAACGGGTTACAATGCCTGGGAGAAGAAACGAGAGCCAAGTTTCGGATGGTTGGATTGTGAAAAAGAAGATGTATAGGTGTTTTGTCGATAAGATTGCCGAGAGGTTGCATTTCTGCGAATGCCTGATGTCGCAGACCAAACTGTCTCCTGATATGCAAGAAATCACACCAAACTGACTGGAATCGCCCACCGGGTCATAACACTGGGTGAAATGATTGACAGTGAAATAGAACTGTATGGAATTATCGACTCTGTTATTATCGGCTCTGAGAATATAAATACTGTTGAGACGAGCATTGCTATGCGGATAGCGATTCTTGTCGAAATACCGTCGTTGAAAGAGATGGTTACTTCGAGATAGAGGACTGCGACAGGTGGCATTATCCCTCGAACTCCCACAGTACCAAAAGCAATTTGAGCGGCCCGCTGCCCGCTTATGCAGGAGATCACACTGGTGCCACTCTGCCACAGCCCCCAGATAGTTACAGCAGCATGCAGCCGGGAACGTCATACATACAAGGCAGGAATCCTTGTTTGTGCGAAACCAGGCCTGCGCCGACTGTCTGCAGGTTCTGGGGCGGCCCGGGGATCAAAAACATTTTGCGGTTTGACCAGGCGCTCCCCATGTCTGGGGGCCTCTGACTGTTGGGCAAGAAAACATCTTAAAGAAAAGAGATTCGAGTAAATGGCCACCGATGGTTCCTCATGATAATAAAAACCGGCAGACCACGACTTGCAAGGCAGTACGAATTTCCTAATCCCCTCGCTTACTTGCACCAGAGTGAGTCCATGAAGCCGCGTCACAAAGGAACATGCAAGTATACGGGAAGTTAGCACTGCAATAATCGATTGTCCGCATCGTCCACCATTGCCTTCTAAACCCCTTGGTTAAACAATAACATCTCAGAATTGTACAACTCTTCGGCCATAAGCCACTCCATTTGCTGATCGGCCCATCTTTCAATTTTCGTCGTTGCGTCGTGCCAGGCACAAGGCCCCTCTGGTTGAGGACTACCATCCATGGGTTTGTACGGTTTTCGAGGAACTTTCCCCGGAAGCTGAAACGTTGAGATTGTCAGTCCCAGTTTCATAATACTCGCAGCTCAGCGATTTATTTGCAAATCTCTCTCAAACACGCGCCCGCCGGATTCTGCCATTCGACTTAGCTGGATTGACTAACCGCCGCAGTGTTGCTCTGTACCAACGCTTGGAAAGTGCTCAAGACCCTCTGGACCAGACTATCTTGCTCCGTGGGTGGAAGTTTCCGCATGGACAGTATGAGGTCGAAGACGTGCTGCTCGAGGTAGGACGGTATCGCAGGAGGTTGAAGGAGGGTGACCATCCACTGAGCCGTAGTTTCCTCAAGCAGAACAGCTCGTAAAGTACTCACGAGCTGCTGGCGTATTTCATTTTCATTCTCAATAGGAACTTTGTGAATGGCACAGGCCAGCTTGAGGATCTCGTTGGTAGCGTCCAAACGAGGAGATGAGAGCACGGTTGCTATCCACTGTAGCATACTCAACCGTAAATGCTGCTCCATTTTCAGATGTCCAGGGCGAGGACTAGTGCAGTTTATATCACTGAACCAAACGCCTCAGCAGCGCCACTGGAAGCAAAGACCGCATTTCCGCCCGTATGACTAGAGGCAGAATCAACCCGCGGAGACAAGCGGGATGAAGAGGGCCTCGCAAACGTGTCCGACGGGAGTTGAGCAGGAGTCTCCGCTGGATCCAGATCTGGGTGGTGAATGGATCAAACGAGGATCTCGAATGCGACTGAAAGAGGGTGTGGTTGAGGCTGGGCGGTCTAGCTCTTGCAAGGTTCTTTGACCAGATGGTTGGTATGGCTCATCTGGAGCTCGCGAGTTACCTCTTGTGGCTACCTCCATTTCCGCAGCAGGGCTGCGATTCTTCCCCGAGTCTCCAGTCTTGTGGCCGTGAGAGGCAAAGTTGGCCATAGTCATGGCTTCCAGCGGTTGGTAAGAGAGACCGCTGTGGATTTGAAGGAGCAAATCTTGGGTCCCATGGTCTATGAGATTCTTGCAAAAAGCCTCCATCCGAGTTACGAGGTAGTCTTGGGAAACAGTTCGAGAATCGAAGATCCTCTGCTCGATGACCAGAGCCCGAAGCAACGCATAGTCATCTCGTGAAATGCCTGAGGGAGGGGTGAAGTTGAAGGTCTGGATAGCACGATCAAGAATGCGATCTAGCCTATCCCAAAATTCAATACGGATGGTCCGTTGTACGTCTGCTGGCACTTCATCACTTCGGGTTGTAGCGGTGACGTCCGCAGCGTTGCTTGTTCCCATCTGAGTGGGCTTGGAATTCTTCGGGTCGTCTTCGAGTGGCATCTGGCAAGCAGTGCCGAACAGGAAACAGTAGTAGCACCTTCCTCCAACTAGCTGCTTAAGGTCTTAATTCTGAGAGTCGATATTCCGAAGGAACGAACATCGTTTCTGACGGATGTCATTCTTCGAGCAAGCATTGCAAACCGAACTTGCGCCGCCGACAGCCCGGATCAGAAGCGGCATGACCGTATGCAGTCGACGTTGCTTGTGATTTCGGATTGAATCTACCCATTTTTGCTTTAATTTAATCGTCCTGGGGTATGCCGGAATCTGAGTCAAGGCTCTAATCTCATGATCTTTCGCCTGCTCGGTCAATTTGGCTTGGATTGAGAGAGGAAGAAAACCTTGGAGATACTTCTAAATCTTAGATTTGTTTTGCGCTTTCTCTAGTGCGAGTCGTAGATTGGGATTACTGGTACTGGGTGCCTCGTTGGCTGGTCTCTTGTTATTGGCTGGCTCCGCGATGCCATCATCCAAGTCGTTGTTCTTGGAGTGCATAGATCTCCGTCTCTCAATGAGGGGCGTATCGCTGTCTGAAGACTCAGCATGCCCAGGTTCGAGCGACCCACCATGAACGCGTTTTGGATCCTCTGTGTGACAGGGATATAGACCCACTTCATTGCTCCTCTCTACTATATAGACCTTCTACTGCTCCTTCCTCTCTTTCCTTAGGAGAAGCTTTGATATTCCCAGACTGGCTGACCACCGGAAGATATAGCGTCTACAGAAGATTGGATAAAAGGGAAAGCTTCACGAGACGCGGAGAACTCTGGCCGATGATAACCCAACTGAAAGGTATCAGCACGGGAAAGACGCAGATTGCCATTCTGCTGATCCAAAGCCCCAGCAGTCGTACTTCCGAACCGTCTGGGAAATGACCAACGGTTTGAAGCGAAACTTGTCGAATCAGACCTGCCGTCAGGTGGATTCTGATTCAGTATGGACAACTGCAAGGAGTTTTCGTCGGCATGGTCAGTGAAAGGGGAGAGTGGGAGAGGGGACTCAGAGAAGAGCCGTTTCGTATCGGGCCCGTCGTCGGCCTGATGACTCAGGTGTCTCTTCCTGCTCTTTTGGTCGTCCTCTAATATTAGTGAGGGCTGAGATGAGTAGTCAGACATCTGTATCGAAGTTCTGTCAGCGATTTCAGGGTTAAATGAAAATATGGCGGAAAGAGGATTGCGAGTGGATGTTTTCCAGTGTCCGTGGAGAGGAGTAGAAAGAAATCTCTTCTTTGCATTGGGTGAAAAATTTGAAGATTCGTATGACGTTTGTGACGGCGATCAAGACTGCCACGATCCTCAAGGCTCAGTGTAAAGAGACAGGATGGAGGGTGGAAGCGAGAGAGGATCAAATTCAAGGGTCATAAACGTACTTTGAAGAGAAACGGTCCCAAGACCGAATAAAGTAGGTAACGAGTGGTTACGCAACAGCTTCGATGACAAGAGCCGAAGGTGGACATGTAGCAAAGCTGAAACGGCCTGAGAAGGTGGGTGTCGTCGGCGCCTACCGAGGCCCCGAAACAGGTAAGAGAAGTGTAGGATCAAGATATGAATGGGGGAAAGAGGTGCCACGAGTGGTATCTCGCAAATTTGTGTCGTGGGAAGAAGGTACGTATCCGTTTTTTGCAAGCTGATCTGGAGGGAGAAAGTCAAAATCTTCGACATGGATAAGAAGGGTCTTGACATTATTGGCTCGATCAATTATTGAAGAAGACTTGCGATTCCACTGCCAAGTAGAGCAGGCGTCAAAGTAGCAAGCAGAACTTCGGTTCGATGACAGGCTGGAACTGTTGCCGTCAGTTTTCAGGGCCTTCTCTCAATATTGATACGTGAGGGACAATTGAAGGGGCAGGCTTGCAGGACGATACCGTGACTGGACGCAAGCGATAGATGACAGGTGGTGGTGGAAAGGTTGACTATGGAAAAGAAGAAAACGAGGTTTACCTGAGAGATTGGAGGAAGAATTAAGAGGCTCATGTAATTCGTCAATATCCTACGCAGAAGTTCGGACCCTCCATCTGTGGCCTCGAAGAAGCGAACTTCGAATGGGGGCCATTTGACTGGGAAAGAGGTTTGGGGGGGGGGGTGTTTAACCCAGGACGACCTTTGGCCTCTTATTGCAGGTACTATAAGTTTCTTGGACAGATTCAGAAAATTTCAATTCAGATCTTGAAAATTTGGAGGTGGTCGAGGCTGGTAAGAGCATTTGATCAAAACAAAGCCTGCTACCACTTATAAGGCTGAACCGGCAGAACTTCGGCAGTCCCAGCTGGCAAGCAACTGGTGCCTTTACGCAGCCAGCTGCCAATGACGTCGCAGAAATTGTTAACCAACACTGAATTCGTGAGAATGTCACCTGGGTGACAAAAGTTATCCCTTGAATAGCCGAAGCATCACAGACTGCTGCGAGGAAGAAAATATGCTCTCATTTGTTTGCATGCTTTCACAACTCTGCGCCAACCATGCAAGTGGTGCAGGCGTCCAATGGAACCAAAGTCCTCACCTCCGTTGAGTTGTCATCGCGCAGTTCGTAAGAGGAAGTTAGCAGTTTATAGGAAGCGGAGAATATCGAACGGCAGGCCTGGGAAGCACACGCGAACTGAAATGGGTCTAGGTATCAGATCGGTACTATCAACGGTGTTACATCTGTCTCAGCTCCCTCCAGAATCATCGCAACCTCACTATCACTAACATCACCCACGCCTCTGTTGATGAAGACCACAGTATGTTGCCCAATCTCAGCTGAGGCTTACTGTATAACCCATCTTGACACGCGCAGCGGCCTCGGTCCCTCGGTCCGGCCTCCCACCCCTGTTCGGCTGCAAACTCGACGCCTTGTACTTCGTATTGCTTCTGGTGATTTTCAACCCTGGTCCTAGCGCTGTGGCTCGTGCACCGCGGTGTGCACTTTTCGCTGGCCCCGAAGTATCAGCGGGTCGAGCTCCACACAAATACGCGAATCCGAGCTACGGCGTAAGAAATGCCCATAAACATAAAGGCGCGGATGACCAAGCTGGACTATCTCACCACACGATGTTAGGTGTCCTCAAAGTGCCATGAATCGTACATGAGCATGATCAGGGTCTGCATTCCCTCGTCGTTGCTGCTCGCATTATGGCCAGGGCGTTCATCATTGGCTGAAAGGCAGAAGGACGATCGCTGCGATGGTCATCCTCAGTTTGGCAGGCAACAGCATCGGCAGCTTGCAGATAGTCATCCCGGTGCACTGATTCGAGTGCGTACAGCATGTGCACTAAGCCAACCCACTGAGATGCCATACACTGGATCGGGTCTCGCGGGCCGGAGCTCACGTTTGGATTTGATTTACGTGAGTTGCCAGGAAGTGTCCTCAGTCTTTTTCTCATAGTAGACAAATACAGCTGGAAGGGTTCCGAAAAACAGTGAGACCCATCACGGTGATATGATCGGGAATCCATTGTCAGGCATCTTGCCCTGCTTCACTTCCCCAAGGAGCAGGCAGGTTTCCTCTGCTCTGCATACTTCTTCGTGCTTATTGAGAGCTCTATGGATCGTTGTACATAGCTAGAGTAGAGGTCATTACTGATGTCTTCTGCTTTCCAAATGGATTTGAATTTCAAATAATTAGTAACTAGCTATCATGCCCCGAGCGACTACTGGAGTTAAGTAGCAAGTTTCTAGTAGAATAGAACATTATATGTACAATGCGGGATTTCAGCAACATGCCCTCCACGCCAGGCTATCTAACACGGAGCCTAATTGTCATCTTGGAGGCTCTGATGATTCCATTCGAAGGCACTTAGCACTTAGCACCACCGCTGGGAATGTTCAGGCACTTGGAGCTGGTCTTGCCACCGGTGACGCTGACTCCAGACCACGTCCAGTCAGAGCAAGCTCCCTTACCACAGAGAATGTACACATTCGTTCCAGATGACGCAACAGAGCCAGTGATCTTGCTCAAGGTCAGGTCGGTGATAGGGACACCAGTTGTGGGCGTTCCGGTAGGGCTGCCGTTCTCGTAATCCTGCTCGATGACAATACCATACTTGGCAATTCCGCTGAGAGTGATGCCGGAGTAGGTAACATCGGACACGGATCCCGTAGCGCCGTAAACCGTCTTGATGCGAACACCGTTGTCGGAGTCGGCAATCTTCGAGTTGGTGATGGAGACGGTCTTAACGACGTTGTTGGAACGGCCACCGACGGAGCCAATGGATAGACCGTGTCCACCAGTGCAAGATCCCCCAGTGAAGGTGATGTTGGTTCCGGAGTTGATGGCCAGGCAGTCGTCTTGGTTGTGGATTGTTGCTCCAGAGATGTAAACGTTGGTGGAGGACCCGACGTCGAAAGCATCGGTGTTGTGGCCCTTGCTGGAGCCGGCAGAGTTGTCCATGGTGACATCGATCACGTTCAGATCGGTGGCGGAATTGATCGACATGAACTGAACGGGAGTGTTCTTGACGTTGAGCCCCTTGATGGTAGACTGCTTGAGCGAGTGGGCGTAGAACATCTTGGGCTTGGTCTTTCCACCATTGCTGCCCTCACCATCCCACCACTTCGCGCCATTACCGTCGATAACATGGCCGGAAGCACCAGACACCTCGATGTCGGTGCCACTGACGCTGATGAGAGGACCTTCCCACTCCTTGTATCCGAAGGAGGTGGTGCCCTTGAAGATGACCTTGCAGCGGAGGGGAGAAAAATGTCAGCATGGGAAGTTCTGGATGAGAGTTGGTAACAAGGCTACTGACCTTAGTTCCGGTTTTCAACTTGGTAAGGTCCAAAGTAGTGCCGGAGGGAACAGCAATGTTGTCCAGCGTGATGGTGGCACAGGAAGTCTTGGATTTGGAGACGGCCGCAGCGTCAGTGAAGGTGCAAGAGGTGCTGGCTCTGTCCTTCAGTTGGGCAAGGGGCGTGACTTCGGGAGCCGGAACCCCCTGGACAAGGGGCAGCAGCGCTGCAAGAGCGACGAGAGGGAGCATTTCGAAAGAAGGGTAGATCGGAACGGGCCGAGTTGATTATAGACTAAAAGAATGCAAATGCCAAGTGTTGATCATTAATTAGAATCGAAAGCTTGTCAATGATGATCAACGAGGATTCCACAAACTTGGCGTGTCACAGACTCTTTTATATGTAAACGGCGTGGCATGGGCAACGGTCGACCACAAGCTGAACTTGTCCTGACGGAAACAGGATTCCACCTATCATCTCCGCCATAGTACATTCATTCAGGGCTGGAACTGTCTAATTACCAATTACCTCTAAGACCTGACTCCTGAGATATGAGTTGCGGATACTATTACAAAAGTACATCTTTTGCAAGCTGCCGATGGGCTGACGAGAGATCCCGAGTAGGCCTAGGCCCTCGACAACCAGTCCATGCCAAGACCCCTGAGTGGACCCGACATTTCGGCTCATCTCCTTTTTATAGTTTATGCTTAAATCAAATGTCCCACTCAACCTTATACACTAGTTTGTGGATATTAAACCACCAATAGGCTGTCAGAGGTAGTCCAGCAAGAGGCTGGTTGTTTTGTGATTGTCTCCCTTGGATGCTGTGGCTGAGCAACATGTTGAGAGCAAGTGATAAAGATTGGGACGATATATGGGACAATATACAGAGGCGAGCTCGGCAGTGGACAAAGAACACGCCCCTTGTTCGTACTACCTGTAATGTGTCTTTGAAATTAGGCACCATTAGTTCAGGTTGAGCAAGATTTAAGCGACACAGCACCCGCTCAGGTCAAGCAAGGCTTAAGCGACCCAGCATCCACCCAGGCTGAGCAAGGCTTAAGCGACCTGGCCAGCCTCCTAACTAAGATTGACTTTGAAATATAGTGTCTCGAGTGATGATCTGCTGATCGGTGATATCCACATGCGAGTATCTAGCTGACCATGTAGGTATGTCAGGTTTATTAGTCCTGTGTGGTATGATGGTTGAACAACACATAGTGTGAGCAGCACTTGTCAGGTGGGCCCCACATCTCCCTACCCCGGGTGCTCGAAGAAAAGAGTTCGAATTGAACCTGACGACCCAACCCTTTGGGGCGTCCTCCTTTGTGGTGTTCTGTTTTTCTCAACTTATTGAATTGAAGAAAAATCTTTGTCAAATGCAAACATGTTCGATGTTCATTTGACTATGTGCCATTTGTTAGAATGGTCTCTGGCCAAGCAATAGGAGTAGAAAATGACTAGCCCCCAAAAATGCAATCTGGCCTGACAAGCCTGCCGTTTTCTTTCTCACGCCCTATCACGTACGCCCTGCTCGGCCGAGAGGGGACCCAGGGCCAGCGAAGTTATTCCAAGCTCCTTCTTCTTCTGGAGGGCTCCTTGCCGGAGACTCCGTGAAAACTCCACGGGCGAACTCAACGGAGAAATTATGAGGAGGGAGGTGGTGAGGTCCTGCTTGCACAGCCGAGCGGGGGGTGGTTTGTGGCCCCTCCACCCCTTGGAATGTTGTTGGCATACGAACACTTAGGTACTGTACACACCCCTTAGTGACACCACAAAACAGGCCAAAATAAAGAGGTTCAGCCCTCTGGGAAACATTCATAACAAGGACCAAAAGTATATCAAATATGATATCGATGGACCAAGAAAACCGTAGATCCCTTATATATTATAAGGTCTTATATGGAGTCAACATGGAGGAACAACGGGAAGGATACGTTTGCTGAGGTACATGGGAGGCTAGATTTCAGGGGGGGGGTGGCTTGCTGTGCCGCTAAGGGCTGTGTTTCTCTAAGGGGTGCGTGCTACCTACCACAGTATACAGTCAGATACTGTGATAGTGTGCTTCCTAACGAATGGTCTTGCGAGGGTCCGCTGTTTATTAGGAAGCGCATCAGCCCCACAGGTACTTGATAGGGGGTGTTTCTTTCCTGCACGAGACTGCAGCACCGGCGCATCTGCCGAGATGGTAGGCTGGATCTTGCATATGCGTGCGGCAGCCACCTGCCAGACACCGCTAGCCTTGTCAGGCTTAACTCTCATTTGCAACCTACGACGGACTTGACCGACGTCACTGCCTCCGGAACAAATCAAAATGGCAACCGTGAGGTCGACCAATACCTTCTGCGCCTCTCAACATAAGTTTTGTCTAAACAATTCATCCATCCAAAGTCGTCTCTCAAACTCAACTGGTTCTCCAATCCGGTCGTTGGCGGCTCTGCTAGTTAGGTATGCAAATGGTTAATGGGTGACGTCACCTGATTGAACACTCACTAAGAAAGCAAGATTATGATAGCAAAGATGACGAAAGGTACGGAAATGTTGTGGTGGAGGCGCTTCATCAATGACAAGCTTGGGGACTGGGAACACGCCTGGTAGGACCAGGACGATATAAATACTGATGGAAGTCTTTTCCGAGAAACGGTTTTATTGGGGTGGACGGCACTTCTACACTGCTGTTCAAACAGCCATTTTGTACCTAACTAGTGCTCGAACCGAATCAACTTGAATCTTGAAAATCATGGCTCCAAAAAAGGGTACCTAGTCCAAGCCACTTCTTCATTATCATGTCGTGATAGCAGGTTGCTAAATTTAACAATCCCGGACAGATCCTGAAGCGACCACTGCTGTCGACGATCCCCTCGAGAAGGCCGAGGCCAAGAAAGAGAGTGGCCAAGGTGTCGAAGCGGGGTTGAAAGGAGAGGAAGCACTGGACGCTGCAATTGGTGATAGCGGTGAGGAAGAAGTTGACCCTGAGGTCACATCCGGGACCGGTGATGCGCTCGAGAAAGCGGAGGCCAAGAAGGAAGCCGTCTAATCCGAATACCAGACGCTGCTATGGATATAGGTCGACTCTCTTTCCCTGAGGTTTTCCTTCCTGGTAGATAAAAGTTTGATGAATGCAACGGCGAAGCGCAGTCAAGTCTGACATCGAGTTCCCAAAAACAAAATATTTATCGCTTTTGGGGGCGTTAGAAAGTATACATATAATCCTGAAGTCGCAAATCCTATGGATAGATGCGTTCCGGTACGGATACGAGCCCGTCAGGCAACGCATCCTATTCGCTAGGTGAGTGAATGCTGCAGAAGAGGCCTCTGTGCAGAGTAGTCTTTCGCCCAGGAAAGAGTCCCCATGAGGAAGGTTGTTTTGTTATACAAACTGGGTAATGACAAGGTCCGCAGATTGCAAAAACATAACATAGCAAAAAGCCAGTCAGGATATAGCAAGACACCTCGCCACGTCCCTCGATCGGTAGTAACTCACCACATGTCCACCTAGGCACGTTTCATATAAAGGACTAGTCGAATGTTGCTGGGCATTAAAGTTTAAGTAGATTCATGACTTACTCAAAAGCCGGTCCCGCATTTCCACAGTTGAAAAGCTGACTGTTACAATCCTTGCCTCCGTTGAAAGAGGTTTGGAAGGATCTGTCATTAATTTCATATAATGCTTTGGGGGGGGGGGTAATTTGCCCCCCTAATAACGACTACCTATAAATGAGCATAAGGCGAGTCCACATCCCAAGGAAACCCTGCCCAGAATATGCCACAGGCCGAGTCCTCACGACGATTTGGAGGTGGCGGCGATTAATTATGTTAACCCTAAGCAAAACAGCGCAGATGAGTTAAAAAAAAAAAAAAAAAATAGAGCATATGTAGCCTAGGCATAGAAGGGTGCGGGCTACCTTTACGGCCAGGTCTTAAGCATACGGCTGGAGTGGTAGCTGTTCCTGCGATGTGTTGTAAGTAAAAGAGTGAATAACCCGGTTGATTTCTTCTTCCCTAGAAGGTCTTAAAGAGAAGGCTACTAACTGGTTTATATAGGCAGCCGTTCTTACTCCTTTTCCTGTCTGGAATCCTCCAACCGGCAACAGACTGATTACGAATATTTACTATAGAGTCGTCGGCAGAGGACTATGGATCTCGTATCTTCAGCACGATGTAAGGTACTAAGAGACCTCAGGAGACAGCCACATACCATGTGTCCTACGGGATAGACTGAGCCTTCAGACCCCGGGAGGGGGGGGGGTGCGGCGGCTGTGTTGGCACAACTAGCAAATCGTTCGGCTAGTACATCTGGTCTGGTTAGTGCATGCCATCAGAGAAATAGCCGAGCAGGTGCCCGGACTGACCGGGGCTATTGCGAGACTCGGGCGTATATGCCCAGGCACGTAAGTCTCCGCCAGCGTGCCCGGGCAGATGGCCAAGATCCGTAAGTTGACTCCTGGGTAGGCGCCCAGCCCGTGCATGGACACAGCGTCCGGCCCAAGCACAGCAAATATCGTTCGAACGGGATCATCAGCGACCCTCCGGATGCCGCGCTCGGCACCCACGGCTGTTTTTAATGCCACGTATTGACATATGTACCTCGTTATCATACACCATTCCTATCCTACGATTCAACAGGCTTGTCACTGCCCTTGGCCTCAACAGGCTGCTCACTCGCCTTGGCCTCGACAGGCTGCTCACTCGCCTTGGCCTCGACAGGCTGCTCACTCGCCTTGGCCTCGACAGGCTGCTCACTCGCCTTAGCCTCGACAGGCTGCTCACTCGCCTTGGCCTCGACAGACCGCTCGCCTTCCTCAACCCGAACCGTCTCAACCGCCTCCGCTGCTTCCTCGACCTTATCGACCTTCTCCGCCTTTCCGGCGCCCCTAGCTCTCTGCTTCGCCAACCTCGCCGCCCTTTTCGCTTCCTCGGCGATCCGTTCCTTCTCCTTCTCGCGCCTCACTAACGCTTTGTCCGCCACAATCTTCTTAATCTTCTCCTCGCTCCTCCGCCTCCTCGCGCGGAACCGCGACTTCCGCCCACCCAGCTTCCACGGCGGCGTGTACATCGTCTTGGCGCTGAGCCGACCAATCGCCGCGTTGCTCTCGGTGTAGGCGTAGTTGCTTCGGTTGAGAATCAGCACCTTTGTGCGCCGGCGCTCCATCCAGGCTTTTTGGATGTATTCGCCGATCGTGACGGGGCGCGTCCTTTGCTTCCCGCGGACAGGCTTCTTGTCGGTGGTGGTGGTGGCTCCACCGCTGGCCGCGTTGGTGATGGACGTGGGAGCGACTTGGCCTGCGGAAACGGTGGCTTGGACTGCTGTGGCTGCGAATGCGTCGGGGCTGATGGGGCCGGAGGTAGGGGCCGTAGCCACGACCTCGGGGGCGGCGGCTTGAGGGACCTGCGCGAGAAGCGCAGCCCTGGCCTCCCTGCGCCTCGCGGCATTCGCCTCTCTCACCTCCCGCCTCTTGTCTGCATTCCACAACTTACTCTCCAGCGTCTCAAGATCCCACAGCCCAGCCTTGCGCAGCACCCTCTTCGGGATCCCACTGTCCGAGATGTTGTTTCGCTCTCCTTCGCGGATCTTGCGCACCACGGCGACCATGCCCAGCTTTCTGCGGCGGGGCTCGTTTTTGGGATACGGCAGCGTGTCCTCCTTGTTGAAGGCGACGCCGATGTACTGCCTGTTCGGGTGCAGCGCCGGGTCACGGTAGTATTTCACGTAACCCGTCGCGGCGGCGTGGATCGTGTGGTCGCGGCCGCGGATGGCATTCTCGCCTGGGTGCCAGATGGTGCCGCGTTGTTTGAAGATGATGTTTCCGGGGATGACGAATTGGTCTGTACACAAAGGAGAGGAGAGGTCAGCTCAGTTGTCGCGGCTGTGGTGCTTGCTGTCACAAGTCGCGGTGGCCGGGACAGAGCTCTGGTCATGAAAAGGGGCGCAAACGTACCCCCACTCTTCTTCGCGCCTAGCTTCTTGCCGATCGTCTTCTTGTTCGGTATCCTGTACGCTCCCTGTGATTTGACACTGGCGTACCTCCTGCCGTCGACGACTCCATTTCCAATTCCATCTGCTGGCCGTAATGCTTGCGCCGCCGGTGTCGTGCTTCGTATCGGCAGGCTGAAACTCGCCAGGACCGGCCTGTACCCGCCGTGTATCACAGCAGCCTGAAATGGCCGCTGCAATTGGGAGAGCCGCATGGTTGTGAGGTGTGTGTCGCGAGCTCCGTCCGCTGCTGCGCGTGGTGGAGTGGTGACGAGCTTCGAGAAAAATGTCGTTGCTCTTGGAGGCGCGGGCTTAGTCAGCGAGGGCCGATAACGATAAGAGCTTTCAGGGATGACAGGTGGGCTGGACTTTGGCCAGCTTGCTTGTGTCAGGGGAGTGAAGCATTGGGACTGTACTGTTTCCTCGAACCTCGTGTTACACCTCTTTTCGTTCATTCCCCTTTGCTATAGACTCTGCTCGCCAAGCTTCAAAATGCGCACCTTCTTCTCCCTCTCGCTCGTCCTGGCCCTTCTGGGCACCGCCAGCGCGCAATTCAACTTCTTCGAGCAGATGTTCGGCGGTGGCGGCGGCGGCCAGCAACCCCAGCAGCAGCAGAACGTACCCTCCGATTCCTCCTACTACCGATCTCAAGCCGACAGAGGTACTCCCCCCCCCCTGGGACTTCTTGGATGAATGGTGCAGGCGACTAACGGGACACAAACAGCCTACTGCACCAACTACCTCTGCCCCGACACCCTCGCCTGCGTCCACTTCCCGCACCACTGCCCCTGCGCCTGGCCGAGCCACGAGGACAAGTTCGAGCTGGCTGATGGACAGCGAATCTGTGTGTCGAAGGGCGGGTATAAGGCCGGCGAGGCGGCGCGGAAGGTCGAGTTGGCGAGGAAGGGTCTGCTGTGAAGAGCATTTCTGGAATGACGAAGGCTTACTCGATTCGAATCAGATATAGACGCGCGTGTCAAGGCACCATGGCGCACGGAAAACCTTGTTCTTGTAGATCATGGCGCGTTTCGGGAAATCAAATGGTATTGAGACGGTCGGTCTTCTTGGTATACGGAGACTATGGGTGGGTGTCCTAGCTATCCGCAGTGGCGCTCCACTCCCGTCCGCACGCCGCGGGATGGTCATGGACCCAAGATGCAATGCGAACAGTCTGTTGTTAGTCCATGGCTCTCATTACCATGATTGCGTTTGCGATGACTTGGAAATATGTGCAGAAGCTCAAATCAATTCCATTCCAGTCCAGCGCACCAGCTAGGACAAGTACCCACCCGCCTACCCCCCGTGTCTCCCAAACATCCACCGGATTCGTTCACGTGCTGGCGGTCCCCGCTGCTTCTGTTGTCGTCGCATTTGGTACCGTCTGTCGAGTCCCCCGTAAAACACGCCTCATGCCAAAGTTTCCAACCAAATCAACCTCGCCCGTTGCTCCATGTTTCGCCAAAAAGATGATCGCAGGAAAGATATGAGCTGCAGCCAGAGAAGAAGAAGAAGAAGGGAAGATTCGCAATCAAGCTCTCCCGGAGACATTCTCATTATGCCACCCTATTCCGACTTCAGGTGTTGACCGTGCCACCAAGAAACCCCTAAGCCGACCTGCCATTAATACCAGCCGGCAGAGGAGGCACAGGCGGGATAGCACTACCATTACTCGCAGCGGCCCCGTCGTCATCGTCGTCGTCCGTCAGCTCGTCCAGGTCCTCGGGGTGACCCAGAAGATACGTGACCTCCTTCATCTCGTAGTGCTTCTTGCGCATCTCCTCAAACTTGCGGTGCTTCTCCCTCTCCTCGGGCGAAAGGCCAGCCTCGGCCTCGTCATCCACGACGTGCACGCGACTGCCACTCCCGCGGTGCTTCCGCTTCTTGTTGTCCATCTCCATCTCGTCGACGGCGACCTGGTCGGCGTGGATCTCAGGGACCTCCTCCTCGGGCTCGCCCAGCGACAGGCCAGGGATCTCGTCCTCGTTATGGCTCCTGCCGGTCCTGGCGGCGGCCTTGCTGCTGCTGCTACTGCCCGCCCCTTCGCCCATGTCGAAATCCTCGTTGTCGCTCGGATCCTCGGCCGGGTCGTAGTGCTTCGCGTAGGGTGTCTTGGGCTCAGTGATCTTCATGGTGCTGGTGCGCTCCTGCTCGGTGAGGTACAAATTGGCCTCGTCCCACTTGATGCGCGGGTCCTGCTCCTCGTTGGGGTCGGCGACAGACGGGGTGCGCGAGCTCGGACGGCGCGACCCGGCGGGGCGGCTGCCGGCGGTGGATGAGGAGCGGCGGTGGCCAGCGTTGATCTTGGTGTTCTCGATGGTCACCTCCTTTTCGGTCAGACTGGACTGGGGGGAGACGCTGGCGGCGACGGAGGGCGGGAGGCCGCTGGTGGCGGGGGGCGAGATCGGAGGCGAGCGCTGGAACGAGTTCTTGAGGATGCCCCTAGGTCGCTGGACGTTGGGTGGTGGTGGGGAGTGCGGGGTAGGGCTGGTGCTCTCGACAGCTGTCATGGCTTCTGTTTGGTTGGTTGGTTGGTGATAGATGAGTGTTGGTGGGTTGTGGGTTGTGTGATGCTGAGAGAAGAAAGAAAGTTGGGGGTGGTTTGAAGGTGGTTTGAATGCGAGTGAGGAGCAAGGAATGACGAAGGTCTTGCTGTGGCGGCAGTGGGGCTTACTGGTGGTTTTTGTTTGGGGGTGCACGTTGCGGCGGCGACAGGGATGTCCTTCCAGAAGCACCTGAAAGACCTGAAAGACCTCGAACCCTGGCGGGCACTAGGACAACAGCCCTGGCACCTGCAACCAAACTTCTGGGCTCATTGAATCGATATTCCTCAGGGTCCCACCCAAGTAGCTTCACAAACAGGTTTGTGCCAGGACCAAGGAAAGGCAGCAGTGGTGTTCAGAGTCACCAGATTCAAAAGTTTGCAAGATCAGGAGGACCTGGAAGAATTGCCTGTGTCGAACGATGACTTTGCTGATCTGGAAATAGGAAGCTTCCAACGTCAGGAGACCAAGGAGCGTGACTGTCCCAAGATGCAACGCGTGGGCTGTGCTGACCAGACTTGGGACTCAGACTTGGTGGTGGATGTGGAAGATATATCTGCCAAAGTACAGTCATATCGCAAATCAAGAACAAGAGTGGCAAGGGCCTACCTAGTATGTACCAGCATTGCACTTCACTTGGGACAAACGGAAGGCATTTGGAAATGCGATTGCTGTGGTCCGTCAGGCACCATCAGGCACTATCAGGTGCTATCATAACCACGGCCACGTGAGATGCATTTCTGATAAATGCAGTTACGCACCGTCCTCTGCCATGTGAGATCTGATGTCACACGCACCAATGCTTCCCCCCTTCGGAATGATGATCTCAGAGCCCAATCTGCCCCGCTTCGCCGTGACTCTCCTCTTCTCATCCCTATTGAAGCACTTTTGATCTTACTGACAGCCTCCACTCTTCAGACGGAACCACGTTTCTCTGCAGCGAGCATCTCCTCCAGGTCGGCACCAGCAAACGCAAACGTCTCTAACCCATCGACATCGTCGAGTGGCGTGTTGCAATATCTGCAAGCTACTGCAACTCTGACAAGACCTAATCTCCAGCTCACGAGGCCGGATGCGGTAGGTGGAAACCTTGTACGAACATCGTCACGACAGGGTCAATATCGCTGAGAGTCACTGCCGTTTTCGTTGTTGTGGAGAAGGCACGGGGTATACTTCGGAGCAACACCATTATTAAGCTCTCCCGCCCAGTGCCTCCACCCTGTCAGCCTCGTCTAAGTCATCACAGCCTTGCAGGCCCGACCCCCCACTACCCGTGCAACGATACATCGCCGAGGAGCACTCAACCACATAACCCGCAAAGTACACGTACTCTTTATCTGCCACCAACTCTCCGTAGCCTTCTCCGTTATCTACAGCGCCAGGTCCACAACCTCGCCATCCTTCTTGGTAGGCAGGCTCTGCGCATACCCTAGCACCAAACCTGCCTGCATCGGCACTCATCTGCCTAATCCCAGCGATCTCCCACTCCGTACCCACGCCAAAGAACCGCCGCGTTTCAAACAGCAGGTGCTGCGTCTTCCCCGCGTCGAAATCGAGCAGCAGCACACGGGGGTCCTTTCCATCGCGAACCGGGGCAGTGCGCTTAACTACCTAGGTGTAAACTCCTCATCCACACCCGCGTAACTCACCTCGACAGCCCGTATGAGCAGGAAAATCCCGCTAAATTCGTCACACACGCTATTGACCTCCACTTTAAGCATAACGTGGTCGCAGATATATCGCTACCACCCTGCCAAAGTAGTACTCTCACTCCCCTCCTCCTGAAACGCCCGGTTCTTCTAACCCACGCACGTAACCAACTTTGCTGGCTCAGACTCCCTGAGACCGCCCAGACGCACAGCAGCTTCCTTGATAGCGACGCGCTTTTCGGTAGCCCGGGCCAAGGTAAGCGCCGCAAGGTCGAGAGACGCCTCAGGTGGATATGATCGGCGATCTGGACCTAGGCAGGGCAGAGGGCCGCAGCGGGTGTTGCGTAGGCGGATTTAGAGTGGAGTGGAGGGAGTACGGAAAATTCACCAACTTACCTTCTGGCAGGACAGCAAAGTAGCCGTCCTTTGCCATGCATAGATAGGTTTGTGCGGAAGAATTGTTAACTATAATCGGGGTGTAGACTCTAGAATGACAGGCAGAAGACGCCGAGAAGGAGGTGGTCCATCATTACGCTGGGAAGGCTATTAGGATGGTGACAACTTTACTAAAGCCTAGAGTTCTGGTTAATAATGCGACACGTCGAGCACTAGTTTGAAGGAATCAGTGACTGGACAGCCAGCCCAGGCAGAGCGAGCGAGACGACCTTGAGATGTACTCCCCCCCCCCCCGAAACGACCTCAAGACGTTAGAGGGATTTTTTTTTTGGGGGGGGGGGGGACTTCATAACTAACGCTCTGAGATCCTACCAAGTCTGAATATCGACATGTGCAAAATCTTCGCCGAGAATGGGATCGAAGAAAGGATGTAAATACACATTGAGAATCTCTCCTGAATGAACGGAAACCGAGGCTTGAAAAGCCTGGTACCCTTGAGTCTTCCCTTTTATCCTGAAGCACGAAGATCTAATGACACAGCAGCCCTTTGTCAGATACTGCCAAGACACTGTGTTATTCAACCATCTTGACCCATCTCTAGGCTTATTAGACAGGACACCATGTTCAGCATATGAAATGGAGGCAGTTTGATTAGTAATAGATATAATTCTTTTATAGGCCGTACAGTCTTAGGCGGTCGACTACTCAGCCTCTACATAGGACTGGATACTCCACTCGGAGCACCTTTAAACCTCTGTTACCTAGAAGGTCCAGTACTCACTCTCCCCTGCCTCGGGACCGATACCGCATGTCGCGCCGGGCCCGGGGAACGTTATCGGCCTTTGCTGCCGGACCGGCCCGTCCCAGGGCGCATATCAACGGAATCCGGGGCCGCGGAGCTGGGGTCTTGTCTTCACCTCCTCGCACCTCACTTAACCCTCTCAAGGTCAACAGGAGCCCCCCGGTTCGCCTGTTCGCCTGCAAAATGAACGGCCTCGGGATATCCCCCTTCGTCGCCTCCCTCCCCAAGGTCGAACTCCATATCCACATCGAAGGCACCCTCCAGCCCGCCCTCCGCTGGAAGCTGGCTCACCGCAACAACGTCGCCCTGCCCTATCCGACCTACGAGGCCCTTCTGGACTCTTATAAAATCACATTCAACCACCGACCCGAACTCAACGGCCGGCAACCCGGCGTCCCTACCTTCCTCGAGGCCTACTTCGCAGGGTGCGAAGTCCTCCGGACCGAGGATGATTTCTACGAGCTCGCCATGGACTACCTCGCCCGGTGCAAGGCCATGAACGTCCGCTACTGCGAACCTTTCTTCGACATACAGGCGCACACGCGCCGGGGCGTCCCAGCTGAGGCGGTACTGGACGGCTACCTCCGCGCGCAGCGCGACGGGGCCGAGAGGCTCGGGGTGAAATCCAACTGGATCTTCTGCTTCATCCGCGATGACCCTGTCGAGGAGGGTCTGGCTGCCTATCAGGCTGCGAGGCCCTGGGCGGGCGGCCGCGTGGTTGGTGGCAAGGGTCTGTTCCACGCGGTGGGGCTGGCTAGCAATGCCTACGAGCGGCCGCCCATGCTCTTCGAGGAGGGGTTCCAAAGGGCCAAGGCGGATGGGTTGCATGTTACTATGCACTGTGATTTTGGGCAGAAGGATACCCACTCTCACGTCCGGGAGGCCATCTTTTCTGTGTGTGACGGGGCGGGCACGGAGAGGATCGACCATGGACTGGACGCTGAGGATGACCCGGAGCTGATTCAGGGGCTGAAGGATCGAGGTATCGGGCTGACTTTGTGCCCCCATGCGTATCATCGACGGACAGCTGCAGACGTGTTATTTCCGAAGATTCGACGGCTCTTGGATGTGGGTGTGAAGTTCTGCATCAACTCGGATGATCCAGTGTATATGCATGATGTATGGATTGATGGCAACATGGAGAAGGTGTATCACTATTGCCAGCTCGAGAAGACGGACATGGTGCAACTGGTGAGAAATGGAGTGGAGATGTCCTGGGCAGGTGATGATGTAAAAACCGCAATACTGGAAGAGCTTTGCACGTTCGAGTGAAAACGTGAGGGGACTAGTAAGTCACTTCAAGGTGGTCGGTCGTAACGTGAAAGATGTGGTCCAAATGGCTCGCTTAGATACACATTCCACTGTCTCATGACGGTCTGGCCGTCACCAAATTTTCCTTCTGGCATATAACTTAAGTGACGGGAACAACACACTGGAAGTACCTATTTAATTGCAGCCAACACGAACCTTCATAGTTCCCATGCAACAAACAGGCAAGATCCCCAAAAGCAACTTCATAAGATCACAAAGTCTGACCCCGAAAATGAATACTCGCAGTGCCCACACGAATGATGGGCGAAGAGCTGGTCCGTCCTTCGCCCATCCCCAACAACCCCTCCAAGCCCTCGAGGAAGATCCAGGATACAACAGGCCCCAGAATAACGTTGGTCATGGTTGGGTTGCACAACAAGGGCCTGCGCCGCAATCAACACTAGGACCCAACAGGTATTTCTCACACTCCGTCCACCCACTCGGCAGCGAGATTGAAGCTGACTTGTAAGCTCTTACATGTATGTATCCTGGGGTGCAAATCAGCTAGACGAATACGGTCGACCTGTTGGTAGGCCCTTGGAAGCTGACACCGGAGGACCTGCCTCTGAATTCGGAATGGTCCACCCTCCTAACGGTGGTTCATTTGCCAGCCATTGTACAACCTCAGCCCCAGCCTATTATCCACAAGGTTCTCAGATATACGGAAACTCGGGTTTCGGACAGAGTGGTTCAGGGGCTGCACATGCTGATACGGAACGGACAAGTTTGAATACAGCACGCCGCCATCGTGAAGAGGTGAAATCCAAAATCTTGGGAGACTTGGTAGCCGACTTATCCGAAGATAATCTCCGCCACGTGAACGTTCCTCAAATGGAAGGGTTGAGACTGGTAGACCTGGCTGAGCACGCTCGAACCCGCAAGAAGAAGCTCAAGAAGGAGGAGGAGCAGGAAGTCATGTACGCTAGAGAAAGAGAAGAATATCAAAGGCAAGGCCTTCATTGGGTACATCCTGATGATCGCAGCGTCTCCTGGGAGGAGGCAGATCCCATGCCCGACGAGAGCCTGCGTCCTATACCTCCTTGGGACGCCTACCGACGTTTACGAGAGCAGCGTGCAGCTCGCAGACTCGCAGGAGAGGATTAACATAAGTGTTCTCATATGGCAAGTTAGAGGAATCATTCGAGAACCACAAAAGGTCTCTTTCGCTGGTTCTGGTCCCTGGATTAAAATTCGCTATGGTGACAGATTCAGAGCACTTGTTGTTTGCTCTGTGATGTGAATGAAACCTGCCTTAATATGCCTACCAATATCCTCAGGACCATATTTCCTCAGATCAGTGTTGCCATAAATAGCATATCGCAGATGACGTGGGACGAGATTTCACAATCCCACAATATTCTGGGCCCACGTGGTCATCCTTTTGGAGACCTATCCGCTCTTGAAGCCATACAATCCGACTAAAAAGCTTCCATCCGCCCAAATCTGAATAGATTTTGAATAGGATGGGAAAATACACATTGATTAGAGAATCAACCCATTAGTGGATCTAGATCCGCAGGAGATACACTGTATTAGCAGTCCAGCAATTGTTAAGATCGTACATGTCTCTAGAACATGGATATCAGGTGTTCATCGGCTTTCGATCTAATTCATTGGCATCTTGCTTCAGACAGACTACGAGTACTTAGGAAGAATGTGCAAAATTGAGAGCAGCACAACATGAGGTTTCTGAAAATTTGACGCGTGGGAAATATCAAGGAATACTGCTTCAAACTCTCGTTCTCCATACTCCCTAGAGTGAGTGGAGCCATCATGGGGGAGATAACGTGAAGTCCAAGTGTGGACCAGGCTAGATGTTGGTCCTGCGACTTCTGTCACTCCTGCAGGTTATGATTCTTTTTTTAGAGGGCCAAGACGCCTTGCAGCCTCGTCTGGCAACGTGCAGCAGTGCTCCGCTCCGCGTGACCGTGTCTGCCTGCCCAACACCAATGATCACACAACTTGAACGGCGCAGCATCTCGATTAGGGCGTCCATACTGTAGTGTGAAACTCTAACTGAGGTGCGGCTGAGGTGACAGACGACCCAAAGTGGAATGGAACCCGGCGGAGGATCATGAAGGATGGGAATCTAGCAGAGAAGAACCCATGTCGTGGCGGGGACCAACTGCATCCTCTGAGGGCTTGGCTACTTTGTACTGAGTGAAATGCATGCGCCAACATGCGCCTCTGTCTATCAGAAAGGGGTCAATCCTCCGCCAACATGATTGTAGGATCCACGACTACAGCCTTACCAACACGCACCAGAAGAGAGCTCTTGCAATTTTCCAGAAGTCAACATATAACTTTCATGACACCGCCTATTGCCATGAATTCTGTACGGACATGACACGGTTCAAACCGACGGACCATTGCGAATTTGAGTTTGAAATTACGTTGAAGATACTCTTTTAGATATCATTCAGTCTTCTTTACTCTCAGTTATCACCATGCTTGGTCATCTAGTATTTACAGCTGTTGCGGCGCTCAGTCTTGGGACTGTTGCTGCAGGGCCCTCCGGATCATCTCCAGTCGAAGTGCTGGAGACCCGGCGACAGCCAGCATCTTGGGAACGCCCTGCTTTGCGAAATCTACAACGAGACTTGATCTTTGCTGGCATCCATGGCCGCGATACTCCGGATGTTTACACCACGAACACAACTCTTGATCTGAGTTGGAAAAATGCCGAATTGTTCAGCTAGTAAGTGAACATAAACCCACATGATAACAACTCCTTATATGCACTAGTGGCTGACATATTACCAACCAAGTGAAATGTTATCAGTCTCTTGTGTTGACTGCTATATCAAAGGAAATGCGTCGGCTACTTTGACAGTCAGCAAGGATTTCAACATCAGCTCAGCCCTTGTAATTTTCGCCGAGGATGTCAAGACTGAGGTCGACAATATCACTCAGATAGTTTGGGATACGTTTGAGTCGTGGGCCACATATGTTGTTGATAACCTCACGGAGACTCTTGGGGAAGACACGGAGGCCTGCATTGAGTTTTGGTTGCACGAATGTATGTTGCTTCATTTGAGGCTGAACTACAAATCTCGTCTTATAATCAAACATGGACTGACTTGATTGAATACCTAGGTAACAGCGAGAATCTGAAAGCCATCGACTGGAACGCATATGCGTTTCCCACAATGTTAGTCGAGCCCAATCACTCCTTGATTTTGAGGCGCGACCAGAGACCCCTCGAATGAGCAGTTGCTAATATTGAAAATCAATCAGGCCTCTAGACTTCGATATTGACCTTACAGACATCCCTGAGACGACAATCCAGATGAAATTCGACAACTTCGAATTGTACATGGAGCTAGACATTTCTCTCGATGCCTCGAGCACCTATACAATTCCTTTATACCCTGAGACATGGGCCCAGCCGGCAGGGATCAAGGTCGGGGACCAGGAAATTGGCATTGTCATCTCCCTGAACTTGATACTCTCCTTGGATGCCGAGATCGATATCAGCACGGGTGTTCACGTAAAATTTGACGATGGATTATTCTTGGAACTTGCCCTGTTTGGCTCTGACGTGTCGACAATCAATCTGTAAGTACCTATCCCTACTACCTTTTCCCGATTGCGGATAACTGAGCATCGAGGCAGCTCCCAAGGAACATTCGAATTCCTGCCCGTGACCGTGAGCACCACTGGGCTCATCTTGGACGCCACTCTTCAACTAGCCGTCACGTCCGGTCTGAAAATTAACACGACCGTGCTAGACGGTGCTTTTGACTTTGGTGCTGGGGTCTCCGCCATGGCGTATGCAAATATTGCTCATTTCCGCACCAACGTTACCCCTTCAGATACATCAGTCGTGCTCAAGGGCAGAGATGATGCCAGATTTTCCAGTGATTGCGAGCTTCCAGTCATCGAGTCATATGAGTTTGGTCTCGGAGCCAAGGCCGGCGCATATGTGGCGGCCGAGGATCACACATGGGGTCCAACCCCGGAGACCAGCATTCAGGTCTTTTACACCACCTTGTACTCGGCCTGTGCGGTGACCGGATCGGCAACTGCATCGTCGCCAGTAGCTGTTCCAAAGAGGACGGAGCCCGCTCTCCTGGAGGCTCGGGATGCTGTGATTTCGACACTTGGATCCGCCACATCGGAGTATGTTCTTACCAATGTTGTCTGCAAGACGACTGGTCTGGCAAACTGCCCTGCCTCTGCGCAGACCACAGTCCAAACCACAAAAACGTCGACATATTACGCATCAGTGGCCTCGGGAGTATCAGTCACTTTCCCAGCCACAACAGACACGAGCGTATCCGTAAAGTCCTTTGGTACGGGTGTGAAGGCGGTCCAGGCCTCGAGCGGCAGCCCCGTGTCATACGTTCCCACAACTACCAGTAGTGCTAGCAGTATAGCCAGCGGTATCAAGGGTGCGGTTGACGGCGCCATTGACGACGCGAAGAACGATTACAATGGGCTCTCTGAGTCAAACAAGAAGTTGGTCGTTGGTTTCTCAGCAGGCATTGGTGGTGCGCTGCTTGTCGGAATTGCAGGTCTGGCTACGTAAGTTTCCACATCGGTCTTAGTCAGTATCTCCCTACTAACATCCATTCGTAGGTTCTTCATACGGCGACACAGGGCAAACAGCATGCAGACTCGCCGCGGCCCTAATATGAGGGAGAATGTCGGGGTTGATGGAGCTGATGATTCCCAGCCTTTCCTTGCGCCAACACAATCGACGCAACGACCCAAGTGGGATAGTGGTTCGGACCTCATGGCACCTCAGATTGAGGAGCGTAGGCTGTACGACGAACCCACGGGATATGTGTCGCCTCGACGACCTGGTGAGGCTATGTGATACCTATACTCTGATTGTTGAGTGAAGAGACTTCCACGAGAAGATGTACCAGTATAAAGAAGGATTCTTATGTCATGATATCTCGGCACTTCTTTTTATGTTGCTTTCTACCGTATATAGTAATCGTTGGATCGATTTTATGCTGTGGACCACAGAGCCTGGATGTTAGGACTATGATGATTATTTATTTCGAGTTTTCCAATGCTTTGGTCGTCGTCGCAAGAATATCAATCTCATGCTTCCCTATATTCTGAGCCCTGCTTTGGTCAAGCCCCACCTAATAGAGCCTGTGATCGGGCTTGACTTAATTTGATATTCTTGCAGGCTATATATTTTCCAAATCTGGGGTGGGTAGGCTTTTGTCCTAAGAAACCTTAATCTAAGAGCAAGCCAAAATTGGGCCATGGCTTTTCTTCCTTCCTCCATCCCACAGGAAGAGAAATAATTTTCAGCTATTAACGGGGGCCCGTGCTGTACCTATTCACTGGATTTGTTGAGTTTGGATTTGGGGTAGCTTAACTTGAAAGGCTTGAAACATGGTAGGCACTCCTGAGAATTAGGCGGGGTTAATTCTAGGGATTGAGAACTGTGAAAGATTATGATCAAGAGGTGATTGGGAGCAGCAATGGCATTGTACCTGATTTACTCCCTGATGAACAGGCATCACAAACTGGGGTCTAGGAGTGTCGGGACCTCAGGAGAGAGGATATTCTTGATGAAAAGGGAGCATAACAAACAGAAACCCAAGATTGAGAATACGCGGCAACTTATTGACATCGAATAGGACTTAGAAGCAGTCTGACTTGCATGACCAGACCCCGTATCTAAGGCTGAGATTCACTCCAAAGACAAGAGGAAGAGGGCCTTTGATGCTCGAGATTTTTTTTGAGATCTGGCAAAGCCGAGAGTGGACCCAAATGAGGGAAAATACCTAAGG
>MUZH01004023.1:0-36414 GCA_003012965.1 Juglanconis oblonga | reverse complement strand
AGGTTTCTAGGCAGAAATATAATAATCTTTCCTTCGAAAGGCTAGCTCGACTGCCAAGATAAAAAGATATATCGAGTATAGGGGTAAAAAAGCGGATGAATAATGTCCGGAGCAGGGGCAGAGGTTAAATCGGCCTTGGCACTAAAAACACTGCTCATTCGGGTATAGCGTCGTTTTCCCATACGAACTTTGCTCCCACGCGAACTATTTACGTTCGTGTGGGCCACGAGCCGATCACGCCCTAAAGCGTGAGAGGTGGATCGGTAGTTAGAGACTAGACAGATACCAATGGAATGAGCTGTAAATTACTACCAGTGTACTTCTGGGGCGCTGTAAGTTTGAGCCCGTTTCGTTAACTATCGAAAACTATCACTTCTGGCCTAAATGTCTCCGACTACTACTATTTCTTTCGATAAGTCAGCATGCATACAATAAACCAGTCTCTCATGGGTGCAATGAGCCCACCAGGGCCAATGCAATTGCATATAGGCAGTCATCTCCACCCACTGCGCGCAAATGTAACCTCAAATCCGCACAACATGACCTGACGCGCCATTCTCAGTGCTTTTTTGTTTGGCCCCGTTGCTCATTTCATTTTTTGTCAACGCCAACAATTCTTTTTTTTTTGAAGGTGATCTGGTACCAACAGACAAAGCCATCAAATCACTCCTGAGTCCTGGCTAGGATATGTCTCCTCTATTATTCTGGCCATGGCTACCTAACCCTTGCGCACTATCTGTCCAATGTGGGCATATCTCAGCAGCTCCTAGTCTTTTTTTTTTTTTTTTTTTTTTTTTGTATCTGTGAGTCTACACAATGCCCGATTCTCTCCTTTGAAGCTGATATCTCATTCGAAATTGTCACAGGCTGTGTTCTATCTAACAGTTCGGTCATTTTGGCGTCTATACCTCCATCCACTGTCCACGTATCCCGGCCCTTGGATTGCAGCTGTCTCTGACATTTGGTATGTATACCTTTCATAAGTATTCCATGCCACTATGTATTTCTATTGTGAAGTGGCGAGCTCATCAATCGCATACGTTGTCGGGACGGTGGCCTTGGGCTGTTGAAGATGCCCTCAAAAAGTATGGCAAGGTCGTACGCATTGCACCCAACGAGCTGGGTTTTTCCAGCCCACAGGCCCTGGCTGGTCAGTGTCACCGTATCAAAGCTGTTTTCTGTAGAGAAAGATTGCTGAACTGAGGCTCTATAGATATGTACGGCTCCCATAACAAGTATCTGGAGTTGTTTCCGAAGACACAGATCAACAATCATGGGAACAGACGAAGCTGCAGGATTACCCTATCTTATAGCCTGTCTGAAGGAGACACTACGGATGGTGCCAAAAATTCTGACTGGAATGCCGGTAGTGAGCCCTGGAGCACTGGTAGATGGCACCCTAATCCCAGCAGGGAATGTTTGTCAGTCCAGTCGCTTTGCCTTAACACGGAGCCCACACAACTTCTGCAAACCTTTGTGCTTCCGACCGGAGCAGTGGCTGCCGGAGGGACATCCGCTATACGATCCGCAATTCGCCGACGATAATCGCAAGGATTTTCTGCCGTTCAGTCAAGGGCCTCGCATGTGTACCGGGAGAGAGATTGCATGGTGGGAGAGTAGGCTGTTAATGGCAAAGGTCTTGTGGACGTTCGACTTGGTAATGGTCCATGGGCAACAGGTGGACATGGACAGGGACTTACCTAGGGGGGATGGGGCATGTTCCAGAAGCCAGAAATCCATGTCAGATTTGTGCCCGTTATACAAAAGCTATAGGCAGGCTTAGCAGGGCCTTGGGACAAGATCTTTGCCGGGAAGTTATAACGGACTAATTGATTTTCGAACTCAAGACCTCCCTCCGTTCTAAGAGATGTAGAAAGCGTTTCTGAAGATTATAATTTGCTCTCTTATAAGCTAGACTAAGTTGAATACTTGTTATGTTACTATCAAGAGCTCTGCTAGCTAAGCTGCCGGTTTAGCTATTTTTTACTACTCAAATCCCAGAGAATACAATTAATATAAGTTGTAAAAATAGTTTAAGCAAATATTATAAGCTATATGTTAGTAGCTTACATAGACATGCAGAAGAATGTAACCTAAGAGCTCTGTGCACATAGATCTAAAATCTCTATATAAAATAGACGATTTCAATGGTTTAGCGCACCTGCACCTCTATAAGAAAGACAATCAACCTTATGCTTGATTACTGACTTCTACGGAATGTGACAGGAAATCCTTACCCGCCAGTAATTCTGCATATTTAGCATGGCCTGGAATAGTGCCAAACCTCGCAGCTCTCTTGGCTCTTTGATCATAAGCCTCAAAATATTGCTGCGTTCCCGGCGACTGGATGCGTCGTCACTGTGCTTGAAGCTGCAATAAGATTGTGCAGCAATTCATGGACGCTGAAGGTTCCGCAAAGCTGATAGAATTGCTCGACGTTGACTTCGCCTCAGTCTAGTGTTTGAGCATGATGATTCGAAGACAGAGGTTATTGTGTCCATAACAAATATCTAGAGACATAACGAAGGGCCAACCCAGGCGTGCAGTGGAAAATGCGGGTTGTGCCTAGGATCGTCTGGTACGCTTTGGATACAGGACAATTAATTAAAGCTTTTGGCGCAAGTGACAACGTATGTTTATATTTCTGACAAGTACCATATACCCTTGATATATCATATAGATTTCTGTGTACTCGAAGTGAACAAACTGACCCTTTGGAAAACATTACCCGGATACCCTAGGCCCGCTCAAATGGATGTTCCAAGGCAGGCGCGAAGGACAATGCTGAACGCTCCAGCTCTCCGGAAGAGATAAAGTTATCCTCACAGCAGACCATTCTATAGGAGGCTTGTCCCCGAAGGTGTGGAATTTTCTCAGTATTTTCAGCAGATCTCACACACTATTTGGGCGGACGGGTCAGCCACATTGGTGATGGCTTCATTCCCGGTTGAGTTCAGTTTGTCATCCAGACTGACAGCTTAGATTCAGACTTCGAAGGAGGACGAAGTACTTACAGTCTCATTCATACTCAATGTTTTTTAGTGTGAAAACCTTACCGATAATTCTCACAAGGTGCACAGGTGTGTGGATGTCCATATTGTCTCGGGTTCTAGCATCAGCCTCACCATGCAGACTTCCAACTGAGCCTATCCGATTTCTCCAGGTTGCCTCCTTTTAATAGATATCAGAAATTTTCTGGAAGACTGCATCAGGTATGATTTTGTCTGAAACAAGGCAGTGCTATGGGGTGGACGTTGGGCACCATCATCATCTGAGAACTTCAATCCCATGTGGTGTAATGGTCAACATTCAAGCCTCTCAAGCTTGAGCTCTGAGTTCGATTCTCAGCATGGGAGAAATTATAGTACTTTTAATTCCCTGAACCCCCCTTTTTTTTAATTGGTCTCCAAAACATGGACACAGTCGAGTACGGTGGCTCTGACCTCTGTACTCTGGTTCTGAGAGTATGCCTCACTCAATAATTCACTCTTGGGTCTTTCAATAACCGCGAAATGGTTTCTCAGAAGTTTCCAGTGGATGAGAGATTGTTGTTACGTAGGATTTCTGCCAAGGAAGTAGCAGCAATGTATCCCGTCCTGTCTGCCAATTTAACAACTGGACACAAAGAGGCCCTGGCCCAAGTTTGTCAGGTCAGACCAGGCCATGGGGGAAATTCCGCTTATCCCAAGCCTGTACCATTGCAACACAAGTCTGGAAGCTACCAAGATGATCTTCATGCAAATAAAGCTAAAAGTATGGACTGATCAATAAATGTATGTTTAAGGACCCGTTGACTTTCTCAACATCTCAGGACATGGCTGATATCACATCATACAAGGACTCCTTTTCACATCTCCCTACTTGGATCATTAATATACTCTGAAATTTTTCAACATAAGAAGGGTTTCGCTGACACCTGAGGACATGATTTTCAAGGAGCCAAAAGTTCAAGCGAGCAGCACCCGAAAATTGCGCTGCAGGTGTCACAGCTAGCAGCCGAACCTTACCCACCTCAGGCAGTGAGCACAGCCTTGAGCACGTAGTGCGATAGGAAATAGATGCGATCATGAGAGGAATCAATTTCGTGATCAAGACTGAGTTCGGTGCTGAGGCGGAAGATCGTCCCTGGTGGCATCCAGTTGCGGCCCTTGTTGAAGTCTTTTGGATAGTGTCTTCTGATTATGCTGTCGCTTTTGGCCCTCCTAGGCAGTATGTGAAGTTGTACCTAGATATGCAGTCAGACATCACAACATGCGGTCAGAGAATGACAACAACCAGATGCTCCTATAGGCCGCCATGCAAAGCCACAGGCAAGCGAGAGAATATATAAGGAAGCCGGAAAGTCATGTCCATGACCGAGTCTTACGTATACAGGACTGACTCTCCGGTTGCAGCACTTAGTGGCGTCCAATAACATTGTGTTCTGAAATCCTTTTGGTTAAAAGGCTCTAGAGTCCTTCGAGCTATCATCGCCGAGTCTAGCCTTCCACACGATGGCATGAAGTCAGAGCTGATCAAGACAGTCCTTTCCCCCCTCAAATGAAGGACAGTCCTCAACTTGATGCAGTCATGTTTTCCAAAGTTGATCACGTGCTATTATATGCTCATCAGTGTACTGGCGTTCTTTCGAGTTGCCGAGGATTCATTTTCTTCAGTTGTGGATGCTGATCTCAGACAAACCGTACCTAAACAGACTGTGCTGACGTCTGTAACACCTATGATGGCCATGATCCTTATGCAATTGGATGTAGAGCTTTTGACATACACTGAATTGGCATAATGAAGTGTGTAATTTGCTCGAACTCGTGAACAAGTAGCGGTATCGTAATGTTGTTGGCTCCTCTCGGACTCTCATCAAATCATCGTCTCGGACGGCTACCTGGCAAGACTCGAGGATATTGTATGTTGGGGAGTTGCAGTCCGAGAAAATCTGAATCTGATGTACAGGAGCCAGTTCAACACGGGCTCATTGTGTACGGGACTGGTGTTTCCAATCCTCCTTCCCATCCCACCAACTAGCAAATTGCCAAGCTGCCCATAGTGCCAATTCGGACAGTCGGGCAGATGGACTTCCAACCATTTCGGGATGCTCGGGGACTTTGATGTGGCGGTTAGTGTGGCTCAGCGGTCTGCTTTCAGCTGTGTCTGCCCTTTTTACCCGTGATACCCCTGTCGTCTATGACGACAGTGATCTCGGCTCTCAAACAACCTTTCCAGGGGTCCCAATTCCAATTCCATTCCGGACCTGGCCCTACCGTTTCTTTTGGGGTACGGGTACTAAGTAGTGCAAGGGTACCACAGCAGAGTCAGCCAATGCCTACTGCTTGCATAGGTAGTCCTACTACCTAGGCATGTTCCATCGAAAGTAGGTACTTGGGTGTTCAACAACAAAGATTGAAGGGGAACCGACAACTGCAAATCACAACCTTTCACAACCTTGCACAGCAGATGCGAGCAGCAGGAGCGGCCCAGTCGGCCGAACATCGTCATCAAAGCGCGACTAGATATCCTAGCGGCAGCAAGTTACAGGTAGAAAGGGGCATGCATTTTGCGGAATATCTCCCAAGGAGCTTTTTCTCGGGCCCAAGGGCCTTGGGGCCACGGCTTGGTGGTTCTTGGGCCGATGATCCGGATAGCCCGTCATGACTGGTTGCAAGCGTGAAGGCGTATGGTTGGCCTCCTTTTGGGTTAGGTACTTTGCTACATGCCTAGGTACCTAGTACGTAGTGCCATGCAGCCATGCCGCCATGGTAGTAGTGTCTTTGTCCGAACCTTAGCTTGCTTAGGTAGCCAATGACGAATGCTGTGGCCGTGCAGCGCGGATCCATGGGGCGGTCACCTCACCTTCCAACTCTGCCACGCCTGCAACAGAGCCATGTGGTTCGTCGTCAACTCGTCAACTCGTTTTTAAACTTCCTGATTTGTCTCGACCTCTGCCCTGACCGCTTTCCTCTGAATTCCAACCTTCTTCTCATGCTCTGATCCACCTCGTGGCGCTCACGGCAGATTCAGATTCAGATTCACTCCCCACACTCCACCACAGCACAGGAACACCACAAATCATCGTTATTACCCTTGACAACATCAACATGGGCGCCGGCTACGGATTCGCACTCAAACTCTTGCAATGGTTCAACCGAGGCGTCCAGTTCGCCTGCTGCGGGCTGATCCTCTCCCTGACCTCGTACTTCCTCGCCGCCATGTCGAACCACAGCATCACCATCCCCACCAACATCCGCGCCGTTGAAGGCATCAGCGGCATCGGCGTCGTTTACACCGGCGTGGGCATCCTCCTGGTCTGCTGTCTGGCAGGCTTCATCCTGACCTCCTTCCTCGCCATCCTCCTGGACGTCGCCTTCGTCGGCGCCTTCATCTACGTTGCCACTGTATACAAGGATGGCACGAGCTCCTGCTCCGGCGACAACCTCAAGACCGTCTTTGGCACCGGCGACGCCTCCGCACGTGTCGACTCGCCCAACGACGGCGGCGTGCCGCTCCCCACCTACGGCTCCGCCTGCCGGATGCAGTCGGCCAACCTGGCCGTGGCCATCGTCGCCATGTAAGCACACCCACCTTTTTCTTGTCTCTTCTTGGACTTCTTCCTATCTATATGTCTCACACTCAACTCACACACAACCACCCACCATGCCATCTTGGAATCAAGACTAACATCTACCCCTCCTTTCCCTTCTTTTCTTCAGTGTTTTCTTCATCCTTTCCGCCCTGACCGAACTCGGTCTCGGCCGCCACCGCAAGAAAGAACAGCGCTTTGGCCCCTCGCCCGCCAACAACTACACCTCGGGCTACGGCGCCGCCCCGCGCCGCGGCCTCTTCGGCTCCATGTTCCAGCGCCGCCGCAACAAGGCTGACGAGGACCCCAACGCCCTGCCCCTGCACACGGAGCCCGACCAGCTGCGCCAGAGTTACGCCACGGACGCCACCCACGTCGACGGCACCACCGGCACCACCACCTATCCCAAGTACGGCGAGGCCGGCTACAGCGAGCACGGCGTCACCGCCCCTGTGGGCGCCACCACGAACGGATTCGGCAACGTCTATGGCAACGCGCCGCCGCCCGCGGCCGGCCGGTATGGCGATGGAACGTATAATGTGTAAGGTGGAGAGAGAGAGAGAGAGAGAGAGAGACAGAGAGAGAGAGAGAGAGAGAGACGGAGAGTAGAGGGAGCTTGGGCCGACGGTCCAATCATCCTGGAGCGCCCGGAGCCGGGCGCGGGTGGAGTACCGGGAAAGTGGATACGCAGCCGCCGCCACCACCACCACCACCACCACACAATATCACCCCTAGTATTGCTTTTGCTGTCACGAACATTCCGCAATCCTCATCACCATCGGAAGTGCCGGCACATTGGATCAAAACCCGATGCAGGTCACCAGGGGCACGGAAAATCAGACGACGGCGTTGGATATACCCCATTTCCCCCAACGTGGGGGGCCCACGACTTTTGCCATTGCATTCGAAAGAGTGGACCTGTTTCCCTTTGCGGTACCTTTTTTAAGAATCGCTCTGTTGTTGTATCAAGACCAATAAACAGTACCACGTTAATGAACAATGCGACGTTATCATGAATTCTCGCGTCACTTCCTATCCACGTGATCGTTGTGTTATATGAGTGTCTCTACTTGGTAACCAATGCGAGTGCGTGAACAGTGGTCGGTTCTGTGGTGGATGGCGGTGGCATCGCCATCTCCCAAAATCTGCCAGCGGAGAAGTGAGCCCGCTCAACAGGGTATCGATTGAACATGTATGAATATCTAGGTCTAGGTGCTGACTGCGAAAGGCACACGCACGCATCTAATGCCTGCCATTACCACTCTCGTCCTCAACCCCAAGCCTGCATCTCTTCCCACTCACCTCCCGCACTCTCCGGCGCGCCAGCCTCATCCCAAACCACCTCCATCCTCTCCAACTCCCTCACGAAGAAGTCCTGCTCCTCCCTCAGCGCCTCGTGCACCTCGGGCGCCATCTTCTCGGGGTAACGCCTCACATTAAACCAATGCGTCAAGCTCCGCAGCGCCTGCTCCAGCGGCAGCGCCTCCTCCATCTCGGCATCCACGTCGCACCCCGCGAGCCACTCATCGCGCAGCTCGGGGCGGCAGTGCAAGTACACCGCGGTGATGACGCGCATGTTCGACTGGCGCCACTTGCGGGAGCAGTAGGGAACCTGGTTCTTGAAGAGCTTGAGGGTGTAGAGGCGGAGCTCGTTCTGCGGGACTTTGAGGTTCTTGCGCAGGACGTTGGAGGATTTGTATTGCACCATGAGAAGGTTGCGGTGGCCTTTGTTTTTGCAGATTTTCTGCAGGATGCGCAGGTAGTTGATGAGCGTGAAGAAGTTGCGCCGGGAGAAGTCGGTGATGGGTTCCTTGGGAAGTGGGTTCACTGGGTAGCCCAGCTCGTCGACCTCGGGCCGCAGGGGCTTGCCGTTCTCGTCCCTTGGGAGGGCGGCGTCCGGGTTGAGCGGCTGGGGTGCTGGTGGAGGCGAGCGACGGCGCTTGATGGGGGGAGGTGCGGCATCATCCTCGCTCTCCTCTTCCTTCTCTGTTTCTGCCGGTTTCTCCGATGCCCCAGCACGGACGTTGCAGAAGTAAAAGAAGCTGAACGGAAGAAGTCAGTCTCATGCCGACATTTCGTGTCGGGATGGGAAACGTTCTTACCTGTTCTCGATCCGATCTGTCTTGTTCTCCACGACCTGTTGGACATCTTGATGGAGGAAGAGCTTCAGCACCAAGGGCATGTAGTTACAGTCCAGGAGCAGCTGCGTCAAGAATTCGAACTTGAGAATGTCTACATAGCAAGAGCCGAGTCAGCGAAATCTCGACTGTGGAATTCCAGTCAACTCACGGGATAGCTTAAGCCACTTCAGAAGGAGCAGCATGATGCCGCTCACGGCTTTGGCCGTGATCTCCCGCGTTCTGGCGGCGTCCAGCTCCTCTGGTGATGGCTCAGGGCTGTCCGCACTCGCTGCGTTGTTGTTGCTGTTGGGCCCATTGACTCTGCCATTAGCACCGGGCATCGCACCAAAAGGGGGTGCGGGCGGCTGTTGCGACAACAGAACTGTATAATGTGCGAGTATACCCTTAATCAGGCACATGCAAACAGACTGAAGCTGAGGAATAGAGCCCGCCTAGGTCATTGTTAGCACCATTTCCAACAAACAGGGATGCCATCGTCTCGTTGCTTACGTAGAACCTCTCAACAGCATCAAGACGCTGCTTGACCTTGGTATCCAGGTCTCCTGGATGAGGCCCGTAGTCGACTGCCATCTCATCTGTGCCTGGTGTAGGGTCCGACTTGGGTTTGACCAGCCCCAGCTCTTCCTTCTCCTCGAGCGTGAGGGAGGAAAGATCGAGTTCGTCCAGGATATCACCATCCGCAGCCTCCCAGCCGCGCTCGAACTTCATGAACTTTTCTCGCTCCTCCCACATTTGTCGAAGAGCCCGCGTCATCCTCACCCTCTTGGAGAACAACTCGCCAGCCTCAAGAATCGACGCCGGCACGTCACTACCCTCCCACCTCCTGCCAACAAGCAAATCCTGAAGAGCAGCGTTGCCCTTGCCGCCCGCACTGTTGCTACTAGCATCGAGTGGCGGGTACATGAACGGGAAGTTTTGATTCGTTTGGTAGTTTTGTTTCTTGACGCCTTTCCCACCTACACCAGGCGAGGGCGGAGGGGACGGGGCCGGCGTCGCGATGTGGACGGGTTGATGAAGGATAGATGCACCACCAGTCTGAGCGCCGGGCTGGGGTGGAAGAATTCCACTGGCACCATTGTTTCGTGCCGTCTGGTTCGGAAGTGGCGGGAGTAGAGAAGTGTTGTCTGCTTCCAAAGGAATGACTTCCTGCGGCGGTATGTAGGCTGGGTACTTGGATGTGATTTCTTGCCGGAAGAAGTGGTAGTCCAGAGGCGAGGCGGTGATGAGGTCCTTGTCCTTGCCGTCCTCCGGGGTTTCGGCTGTGGCTTTCTTGGTCTCGGCCAATTCCTTCGAGCCACCGAAAACGAGAAGTATCGATTTCCAGAAGAGGAGGAAAACCTGTGCCTGCGGGACTACCTGTGCTTCGTCCCATCGCATTTTCGCAGTGACATCGACGAAGAAGTCAATCAAGCCTGGGCTCAGTCCAACTATCAAAGCGTATGAGTTATGGGGTCTCTCGTGGGGGCAGAAACACGTACCTAATCCCGAGTGCAATGTACTCAATTCTTCCGGATAGACAAGTGCATATTGTATCACCATATACATGACGGTCATTAAGTTCGTCAACTCATCCTGTGCCTCCTGAGCGCTGCTTGTCTGCATCTGCTGGGTTTCCTCGGTCCTGCATCCGTGTTAGTCTTGCCCCGATGATCATGGTATTCCCTCTGTCCACATACCAGAATGGATCGAACGCTTTCCTCAGGGCATCCCATAGCATCACAACTCCGCCAGTGTCCCCGATGCGTTTAGCGCCATCCTTCATCGCGGCGAGCTGCGTTGCCGTCGACGCAGATCTGGCTTTGCTGTCCCTTGGCGCGGCTGTGGAGCCACCCCCAGCGGTCTGCGTCCATCTTCCGAGAGCGATGTACACCAGTGTGCCCAGACAACCGTGCCGGTGTTTGGCTTCACTGGATGACAGTCCGGCAAGAGCGTTGGAGACAAACCTGTCCCTTGCCTCCTCCTCCATCTCATCCCACGAATTGCCTGCAACAAGATCTTGTTCCCATCGCGACTCAAAGGCCTTTTGCGCAGAGTCTAATCGCACCCACTGCCAGGCCTGGTACACGAACCACTCATCGATCTCCTCGTCGATCGGGCCCATGTCCTCGTAGGTAAAATCGTACGCCACAGCCTCGGTCTTGGGGAACTCGGCCACGATGCGCCGCAGCTGTGCCAGCGACAGCGAATCTGACGGCGGCGGCGGTGCACTGCCAATCGGAGGGGGAGGAGGCTGACTCGGTGGAGGTGGCACGGCGGGAGGTGGTTGCGAGGCGTTCCGCACCAGGAGCGGGCGAACCTGCTGGGGAGGGTTTGGCTGTTGGGGGTGCTCGGGCCCGATATCTGCCACAGCGGCGGCCTCTTCCGTCTCTTGGTCGGACCTGCTGGGAGGGTTCTTGGCCTCGCCGGAGCCAATGTATCTTGGGGGCCACAGAGAACTCATGGCGGCGCTTGGGTCGTCGACGCGTGTGGAGCTGGGCGTTCAGGAGGGATAGATCAGACGCAACAGAGGAAAAGGTTGCTCATACTGGGTTGCTATTGCCTCTGTACTGTGAGGACACATCCCATAGAGATTGCGTGCCCTGGTGGATCGGACGAGATCATGAGTGCATGTCGAAGGTTGTCCGTGGCTCGAGACTTGGACAGTGCTCCTTCCGAGGTTTCGCTGACGTTGAATTCTACACTCGTCGCTGGCGCTGGTGCTGGCGCTGGTGCTGGCGGGTACCTACTAGCTGGGCAGTAACAGAACGTGGGGTTAGGTAGCGCTGAAAAAAGCAAGCGGTGAGGAGCCAGCAGCTTCTAGGACCAATCGGTTCCAGTGGCCTCCCGGAACGTTGGATACCTAATGGCCACAGGGATCCCACGGCAAAGAGTCATTCCTGTTTGGCTTGCCGGAAAGTTGGGCCCCACTAGCCTCGTAGACTCCGATATATCCCAACCACAACACCATCGTGAAGTCGCCAGGAAGCCAGTCCCTTCGGCGCTATGCTGACGAATATGTATATAAGCAGCAGCTCTTTCCCTTGACAACCGAATCTCTTTCCTTCTACCTCCCCACTTCTCCTTCCCTTTGTTCAGACCAACTCGCTGATGGTTGATGACATCTTGCCGGTCAACTAAAACATCACCTTTCTCGACTATGACGAGCTGATCTTCAGTGATCTCTTCCCAGCAGCATCATTTGGAAATACCCAGACTGGGTGGGATTCTTCACCATGGATGCAGAGGATCAGAGAGATGTCGAACTGTCCACCTTGTCCGCCATCTACCCAGAGATCCAAAGGCTTCATGACGACGACCCGTACACTTTCACCCTCGAGGTTCCAGTGAACCCAACAAAGGCAGTCACTGTCTTCTTCCCTGCCGCAGCAGAGGGTCAAGCTATCAACCCAACCGCCCCTCCGATCACCGGCACGCCAGCGAACGGCAACATCGACTCACACGAGCTGGCTCACCTGCCGGCGCTCCGCCTTCAAATCTCACTTCCACTATCGTACCCCGCCGAGAAGCCACCAGCGGTCAGTGTGTCAACATCCCCATCATGGCTTCCCTCGGCCACGGCGAAGAGACTGGAGGACGACTCTGCACGCTTGTGGGAGGACCTCGGCCGGGATCTGGTCGTCTTTAGTTATGTCGACCATGTCCAGCAGTCGGCAGACGATCTTTTTGGGCTCGTGAGCGAGAGTGGCGCTCTCGAAATCCGGCCAGAGCACAAGATCGCCGTCTTGGACTACGACATCGAGGCGAAGCGGAGGGCTTTCGACAAGGAGACGTTTGAATGCGGTGTTTGTTTGGGTATGTTGATTTCCAACGTTCCTTCGTTTTCTCGGACAGCCATATATATATGGGCAGAGCTTTCCTAAACGCCCGCATCAATGGATCAGACATGCCTGTGGTGGGATAGACGCTCCTTTTCAGACGGAGGGGATCCACCACCAGGCCAGTGCTGCCAGTGGATGGGATTGGGCAGTCAAGAGTTCTTCAGCATGCATAGTGCTCTGTGAGATCTCCGTTCGGGAAACCCTTTCTCTCTCTCCGGCAACCATTCAGGGTACTGTGCTTCTGGACCTCGTCTGCTGAAGAGCCATCAGGTCATGTTCCCCGAACGGCCTGCGTTCTGCTCAGACAGGCTCGTTTCGGGAGGAGCCCCTGACATCTTGGTACGGAACGGGTTATTTGTGTTTCTGTTGAAGTTCCGAGGTATACAGATGTTGTGGACGACCTGCTGACCTTGATTTCTAGATCCAAAGAAGGGCGCGAAGTGTCACCGTATGCTTGATTGCGGCCACGTCTTTTGTATCGATTGTCTCCAGGATTTCTACAACAATGCCATCAAAGAAGGCGATCTCGCTTCAGTCCGATGTTTAGAGCCCAACTGCGCTAAAGAACGCGAAGCTGCCCAGACTCCCGGTACCAAGAAGCGCAGGAAGCCGAAGACGTACCTCAGCCCCAGCGAGCTCCTGCAGATTCCTCTTGACCAAGAGACAGTTAGGCGATACGTGACGTTGAAGTACAAGACGGAGCTCGAGAGTGACAAAAACGTCATCTACTGTCCTCGAGAGGGATGTCAGGGTGCAGCTAGATCCAAGAAGCACAAGAAGCCAGAGGGCTTCGAGCTTCATGAGGCAGAAGAGGATTCAGATGTCGAAGACGAGCCGCCTCCCGCAGAGTCTTCCGAGGCGCCCAAGCCAAAACCCAAGCCCTTCAAACGTGAAGACAGACTCGCCGTGTGCGAAGACTGCGGCTTCGCATTCTGTAGTAGGTGCTACAAAGGCTGGCACGGCGACTACGTTATCTGTGCACCAAAGCGCGACACAGGGGAGCTTAACGAAGAAGAGAAGGCCTCCCTCGATTTCATCAGCCTACACACGACACCATGTCCTACATGCGCTTGCCCGGCTCAGAAGACACAAGGGTGCAACCACATGTACGTATCGCGACTGTGGGCTTCCTTTGCTCCTACTAAGTACTGGTTCCAGGATTTGTTACAGGTGCCAGTCGCACTTTTGCTACCTTTGCTCGGCCTGGTTGGACCCTGCCAACCCTTACCAGCACTTCAACCAACTACCCAACGGCCGTGTCACCTCTTGTTACATGCGTCTCTGGGAACTAGAGGAGGGAGACGAGAATGGCCAAAACTTCTTCGCGGGAGGGCGTGGGCAGGCTATTCGGCAGCCACAAGTCGACGAAGCGGTAGCCGCCGCCGCGGCTGTTCCTCAGGGAGTGATAATTGGAGTCGACAACCAGCGCGAAGTCGGGAGAAACATCAGGCCCGAACGCGAGCGAGCGGCGCTCAACGACGAGGTGGCTGTTGCGCATGAAGGACCATTGGTCCTTCGACTCGGCGCTGGCGCACTACGAGAAGATCGTGGTGGACAACAACAGGCGGCTGCGCCACCCCCGGCACGCCAACAACCGGCTAGAGGTCAGAATCGGAATCGAGGTAATCCTGGAGGAGCACGACAGCAGCAGCCGCACCCACAGCCGGGTCAGAGGGGACGAGGGGGACGAGGGAGAGGTTTTGGTTGGCGTCAGAATCCGAACCCACGACCAAACCAGGGGCTCGCTCGACGAGAGCGACATCTTAACGAGCAAGCGCAGGACGCCCTTGGCCAGCATGACCAATTGGAGGATAGGGAAGCTGCCTGGATCAGGCAATTCGTACATCTCGCCCTCGAGGACAACGAAGACCTGATCGACGAGGGTGAATAGGCTCCCGGAAGCTGGGCAAGTGTGTGATGGAGTCGCCCGATGCAGGGCACACCGAAGTTGGCGCGCTGGTAATCTCGCTGGAAGCCGCGGCCGCCAGCCACCTCTTTTGCAGGACTGGGCTACGCGCTGGTGGCGATGTCACAATTCACACGATACTATCCACAGGAGATCACGAATAGTCAATGGAAGAACATCTCACAGAATACTATCCCACATCATAGTGGAAGATTCTATCATGGAGACAACCCACGATCCCTATTCACGTACGAAGTACTCATCACCAAAGGGGAGCTTCTAGTCTCCTGGATGCTGAGGCTATATCTCTCCGCGGCTCTGCATCCCAGGTAGTAAAGTGATCCTTCCTCGTAGGATCGCCCCTTTCTATCTGATCTCTCGAGAGTGTGATCGTGCCCTTGCATCCAAACATTGCCAAAGAATAATGTAACAGGAAGATGGTTTGCAGCGTTACCCTCGGCATATGCTTGGCAAGCACTCTCTTGATGCGACTGTGTATAGGATGCCAGGCTTGAGGGTCGAGTCAAATAATTCTCCGTCGACCAGAAAGGAACGTTCGTACTCGTGATATCGTCCTGATGAATGCGACTCGTCGACGGCTGGTCTGTGACCCGCCCATGTGCTCCGGAGCTTGTAGGATAGCACGCGGATGGCATGAATGTGCCAATTGCCAAATATCCCCCAGGCAACTATCTATCCCATCGAAGACTCGCCATAGACGGTTCTCTCATAGACGAGCATCTCACAATTAAACCACCAAAGAGCACTCGACCTCCTCCTGTGGAACTGTGGGGATGACCTCCTGCGAATAGTCTCGTGGGAATTGACTGGACAGTCTGCCGGGCCGCCTGGGACGTCAGCGGCTCGATATCCAAGCCGTCGGCCTCTTGGATCCCCCGATGAGGTTTCGGTGACTTCATTTGTGACTACTACGGTAAACCTGTCAACTGTCATCGGAGCCACCGTGCCCCTGAACCTGTGATACGAAGGAGGGTGGTGACTGTCAAGCTAGATGGCAGGTGACAGGAGGACCATCTATCTATCCGTGAGCATGTTTGATCCTATTCACCTCGCACAGATAGGAACCGTCAGAGTTGTGAGGTGCCATCGAACAGTGCGCATGGAGCACGCTCCATTTTACTCAGAATAGTTACCACCGCGCGACAGGAACCGTACAACTATCCGACTCTCTTGATTCAACTGTTGTGACAGCAATGCCTGCTCATCACAGCGGTTCATCCGGCCCAGACCAAGGAAAAGGTTCGTCTAGGCTACATGAGGGAATAGTGAAAACGTCAAAGCACATCGAACGAGGTCAGCACGTTGCCAGCTATCAAGTTGTCTGTGTTCATTCCTTGAGACAGGGACCGTCGACGTCTCTGCCAGCGTCGCTAGACTCTCACCCGAGCGGTCGAGCCTTGCGTACTTTCCTCTGTGGGAGTTCCCATCGATCAAAACCTCTGCAATGGAGCGGTGAAGCTTTCGCGCTTCCATCGTGACGTGTGCTTACACCGCGCGAAAGAGGCCCCGTCGAGCGTGCTCTGCCGTCACCTTAGCTCCCGGCTATTGTCTTGGACCGTTGCAGTGTCAACGCAACGCCAATACGAATTCGACGACCTAGACACTAGAGGGCCCCCCCCCTGATAAGTGACGTGGGTGGGATTTTGCCCCCAGGGCCATTCTGCGTGCGTTTCCTCCTACCGACATGCAAAGAAGGGTCTCGTCCGCCGATGACGATGGGACAGGATCCAACGTCCAGCTCGCACCCCCCCCCCTTCCCACCACAAACACTCGAGGCTGGGCAACCTCAGCCGCGGGGCAATCCCCAACCTTCGCCCACACCCCGTTGCGGACCGGTACGGAACGGTACGAAAGGCACTCGTCCCTCCATGTACACTGGTGATCCCTGACCGCGAGATCACTGGCAGTGGGATGCTCCCTCGCCATGTAAGATAAACGCTCACAGGGGCGGCCCCTGTGCCTGCTTCCCCTACATCGCCCCCCCCCACCGACCCAAGTCTGAGTTTCCCAGCCTTGGAGAGATGCCGTTTCGCGACCCCGGGATCCCCATGCTTGACCCCGCGGGCCAGACGAGCCAGTCGCGGAGCGCTCTGCGATCGCCCTTCCAAAGCTCATGAGCCCAGCCCGGCTCCCAGCCTGTCAGTGGGCAGCGCGCAGTCCGTGAGGAGGGTCCTGACCTTAGCTTCCCGTCCCCTCGTGTCGCTGATGATGAAAGGGCCGATCATCCAGCACGGATCGTGTGGGGAAGGCGTCAGGAACTCGTCGCCGACAGGGGAGAAGCTCGTTCGCTGTTGCCACTGACGGGTTTGCGGTCTCGGTCCGGTGAGGGAGGCGAAGAAGGGGAAAAAAGATGGCTTGTGTGATGTCCGTCCGACGGCCGTACATCACGGATCCCTCCGCCGCAGGAAGCTTGATTCAATCACCGAGATTCAATCACCGAGGGTCTTGGATGTCGCCCCCAGCTCCCAGCTCCGGCTTGCAGGCTCCCCCGATGTGAAAAAGCTTAGGTCTGGGGGTGAGCGAGGGCTAATGTGGAGCTCCCGCCGTCTAGCTTCGACTAGTAGGTCATCACTTAGGACGTCCGCTGGCCCGTTATGTCCGGTACTGCTTTGTGGCCTTGCATGCGATGCTGGCGATCTGCAAGATTTAGAACAATATGGCGGGAGTCTAGATCTCTTCTAGCCCTCCTCCAACCCAACGGCCACTAAATATCATATGGCTGGGCACGCTACCCAAAGCTGCAAGGACTCGGAACTGTCACGATCTCCAGCAGGTCGATTGATTGCCAGATTGCTCGTCAGTGCGCTAGGGAATACGGCCGAGAGGCCAGACTCAAGCTGTCAGGGACGCAGGTGCTGCTGGCCAGTAGATATCGCCACTTGGCACATTGAGTTGGTCCAAAACGATCGTTTGCAAGGGTCCTATATTTGGTGGTAGCAGAGTCTCACTGTCGACTGGGAAAGCGTGGAGGTACAGGAGGAGGTGTAGTAGGGAGGGCAATAAGGTTTGAGCTAGGGGGCGGCGTGCGTCGGCGTCACGCAGCAGACAATCGACAGCAATCGACAGCAATCGACACAAATCTGAAGCCGATAGATAAATCGCGTGAGTGATCGAGGTGGCCCACCCACTCAGATGCAGCACCCCCGAGGTGATCATGCCTCGGTCGACTAAAGCAACAAGGCCCGATGGACGTAGCCATACACGGTAAAGAGAGGTGTGGTCCAGCAGCGACCACCGCTGTTCCCGGTCAGGGCACCCGCGACTAGACGCCATGGCTCGCAAGCCCTACTATGTAGGTGTTCGGCCAGCGGGGCAGCGTAGACGGGTAAAATGAAGCTGTTGAAGCCGGGCCTCCCAGGCTAAATTCAGGAGGCTAGGCGTACTAGACGAGAGAAGCAAAATTCTTGTTGATTTTACAAGGACTCCCCAGATGCACGACCCCTTTTCCCCAATCCAGGACTTCTTGGACATGCGGTTGATGCGGGTTGTGATATTGCGATACACACTTGTTGTAGGGCCGATTTCGTCGAACATGGCACCGACAAGATGCAGGCGGCCGTGTGATGACAATCCTGTGGGGGTCAGCTCGAGGGGAAAGCTGCCGGCACACATCCATATCGATCGAGTGGGCAGGACATGATTGGATCGGTGTCCGAAAGGCAGTCAGTCGGTCGGAGCATTCTGGGAAAGCGACGCGTTCACCGGTACCATATGGTCCGTGATCGCACTTTGTCTTCCATGGAACGAGGTCGGGAGACTTGCTTCTAGACCTGCCTGGTCTAGAAGCCAAAGAAAGGGATCAGAACAGCGATGGGAACTGCGGTTCACGTGCGGTGGTTGATCATCCACTTGGGACCTGCACAGGACGCTGCACAGGACGCTGCACAGGACGCTGCACAGGACGCCGGAGCACAAGGCCGGCAGAAAGAGTGCAGGCGTGCTCACACGCGAAGAGCCAGCTTGTTGCGCCGTGGGCAAGGGTAACCTGTCAAGTGTGTCAGCCACGAGAGTGTGATGATGCTTTCCAAAGAAGGAAGATGTCTTCCAAATAACAAGAAGCGTCCGGTATTATACCCACGCGCAGAGCTGAGTATAGGTAGTAGTGTCGCAGGGCTGGCCTCAGATCAGAGCCTCCCGCGGCCAAGGTTTGTGAGGTAGTGTCGATGTGACGGGATCCGTGTTCTAGAAGGCTTCGATGGATTCTAAAAAATGTCCGGCGCCCGTGAGCATCTCGAAATTCGACGAGTCCCAAGCGGATTGATGAGGTTGGATTTGCTGACCACATATCGTGGACTTGCATGACGGTGGACTGGACGGTGGACTGGACGGTGGACTGGACGGGGCGGCAGGTCTGGATCAAGGCTTCTTTGAACCGGATTTGCACGACACAGTGCCTGTACGTGCTGGCAAGCCCTTGCTGGAAAACCCTTGCTGGAGAGGGGGCCAGATACGAAAAGCCATGAGGTGCGTGATCCGGAATAGGGCTGCATCGTTGCAGTTGGGATAGTACATCGTATGTAAAAAAGGTAAAAAAAGCCTGCGGGGAAGAAAAGGCCTATCACTGGCTGTACAAGCACGCACATGCCAGCCAAGCAAGCTGATTGGCCTGACATCATCTGCAGGGCATACCACGGCACCACCACCTCTCTGCATGTACTGTGGTATGTGCTGTGGTATGTGCTGTGGTATGTGCTGTGCTACTAGGTACCTAGGTAGTACTGTGGCATGTACTGTGGCATGTACTGTGGCATGTACGGTGGTATCTGCACGTATGGATTACGTGAGAGGCCCTTTCTCCCTCCCTACCTTCTCTCCCACCACGCACCACGCACCGCACACCACGCACCGCACACCACACACCTCACACCACACACCACGGCAGTCCTCATCACTTTCGGTCACATCGACACTGCATGGTACTAGCAAAATCGGCAGAGCTGCTTTTGGAGTAAAGTTGCATCGACCTCTGTCTGTACTTGCACATCCCGACCTATATACCGTGATGACTGCAGGCCACCATACGCAGAACACGTCAGGATCGTCTCGTCTGCTCCGGGCAAGGGAGAGCTGATCTTGGGCAAGCTGGATTCGAACCGTCTTTGCTATGTGCTGTGTGCTATGTGCTATGGTACCATGGTGGTAACAGCATCGCTAGCAGCATCGCTAGCAGCATCGCATTGCGTCTGCCAGTCTCTGACTCGGAGCCTGCAGTCTGGAGCATGGGGCTGGAGACGCTGCTGACCATACGATATGGGACGCGATGGCCAAGCCCACAGAGCTCCGCTTCAGATCTCGGCTTTTCTTGTGGACGTGCCGCAGAGGAGATGATCGGCTCAACGGTCGACGATCCGAGTTGGCGACGCAGGCAGCAGCAGAGCATCCTCGCCCCAGCGAGGACAGGTTCGCGCACTACTTAGTTCAAGACCAACCGGCCAACCAACCAACCAACCAACCAACCCATCCGCACACACAGAGATCATCACATTTCCAATGCCAGGACATTTGGCTCGAGCTGTTCGGCCGGATCGGAGCCGGATCTTGGCCCTGTGAACCCTGGAAGCTGGGATGCAACGCAAGGGCAACGAGATGTAACTCAAAACTCGACGTCAAACTCAGCCTCAGGTCCCAGAATCCCACCTTGAACGAACCTCACTCCCACGAGTCCCGCCGTTGCATCGTGGGAGGGAAGCAGCATCGAGGTCGTCGGGGACGCACAGCTTGCAGGAAGCCGCTCGCTGGAGACTGTTTTTGGCCATGGCCCACCGTGCCCAGGGCCCGATGTGCCTCTCGCCTGCAGAATCACCGCGCATGTGGCCAGCCCGCCAGCCCGCCAGCCCGCCTGTGCCACCAGCCTGCCAACAAGCATCATCAGTCTTCACAGATCTCCCGAGTCTCTGCCCTCCTCCATGCTCCTCGCAACACAAGTCGCTCCGCACCAACGATCTTCTGCACCACGCTGCGCGCTGCTGAGATGTTTCTACACCACCGCGCAACTTGCACTGACTAATGTGTGGTCTTGCTCGTCTTTGGCGCGGGACCACTGTTGGGGTGGTAGGGTAGGGCACACAGTAATTGGGAGGACGACGGCGGACCCATTCACGAATACGGAGCATTGCGTGCAGTACTTACAGACACATTCTCCGGCAGTGTCTGCACTGTACGGTAATCCAGGTGCCATTCCGTCCCCACCTGTCAGGCGGAGAGACCCGTTTTTCACTCGATTCTCATGAAGAACTCGACTCATCGTTTTGGCCCCCACTCTGCCCGTCTACCCGACGTATATGTAGCCATCTGGTTCTCAGGATCAAGACCCGTTGGATCCTAGCAAATCACAGGTTGCAATCAATCACACGGTGGACAAAAGAGGAAGGCAGCCCAGGAACTCCCCAACTGCACACGGCCGGTACGGTACAGTACTTTTACGACCCGGACCACAGCCAACGTTGCAGCCATCCATTCCCCGGCCCCCCGGCCGGATGCGTCCCCTCCACCACCTCAGATCCCTGGATGCATCTGATTCTTGGGCCACCCCCTCCCTCCCGAATGCCGTCATGCGACGGGAAGATCTTCCTGTCGTCAGTGTGCGTGCTTCTACTGCGGCAATTCTTTGACGCCTGATGGCGAGAGCAAGAACGCGCCACTCCTGGACCCCAGGCAACCAGGTTCGCCGACCGTTCAGCCGTGGAAACCAATCCACTCACGAGCGTCCGGTGCAACGTCTCTTCTATCGGCTCAAAATACCCTGGGACCGTCTGGCCCTGGGCAGCGGTCACTGCGCGCCTTGCTCGATCGAGCCGCTGTGCGCTCTGATGGAGATGATGATGATCTCCATTCAAATGGGGCTCTGCCGGTCGGGTTTCCTGCTCGTTCAAGCCTAGTAGGCCTTGTTTACCGACTGACCCGCAGAGAAAGGGGAAGCTCGCGACCACATCCAAATTGTAACCGTCGGCTGCCGCAGGCGCATTGCGCAACCTCATGCTGGACGAGATGAGCGACGCACGGTCCGGAAAAATTGGCGGGCTGGACCTCCTTTGCACGCACGCGTCGGCAAGAACGGTTTGCAACGCTCCGTTGGATGCCCGGCACGCGAGAGACGTAAGCCAACTGAGGCCCATCCTACGCTCAGATTGGGCTGCTGCCAGAGGATGGTGACAATGTTGTGCATGATCCTTGCAGTACGTACCTATGGGGCCTCGCTTGGGGCGGGCCTGTAACTCGACCAACAAGACCCACACAGCGCGGACGGTCCCGCGGCAGCGATTTGATCTCGTTCAGCGGTCGACTCCCGAGCGGCTTGGACGAAACGCACAGATCGGGAAACGAAAATCACAAGAGCATGGCATTCCCTCTTATTGCATGTCAGACTAGGGACGCTCCAGATCTATGTCTCCTGAACCCGGTTCCGACTCTCAGAGCACACGCGATCTCATTTCGTCGCCACTTGGTCGATGGCTTTCCGGGATTGCGAGGGTCAGCAGCCAGCGGGGCGAGAGGTAGGCTGGCAGGCTGGCAGGCTGGCAGGGTAGCCAGGGTGTGCTGACAGGCGGGTATGAGATGGCAGTTTGCATTGCACGGTTTTGTTCCCGGAGCATCGACAACGAGTCGCGTATGACAACAGCGGACCATTTGATTACGCCTGTCACCTGGGTTTACATGGTCTGCATGGTGATCACAGCACCCAAAGGCCCGTATCCAAACGTTGCACGAGGGCAACTGGGAGCTTTGATGAGGGGCCAGCATAGGGAATTGAGTAGTCACACCCTCAGCTGAAAACGGCATCGCACTCAAACCTCGAGACGCTGGCAACATCATGACAGGAAGCATCTGCGTGGTGTCGAAGGGTCAACATGCCTCTATACAACAATTGTGGGCTATTTATTGGTCTAGGGGCAGCGGATTGCCAACGAAAACCCGCGCAGCGCAACAGGTCTTATCATGGAGCAGTGGCAAAATGTATCCGTATCACTGTCGACCTCTGTTGCGCCAGATCCGAATTTGATCTCACGTGGCCACATTGACTTGCCTTGTGACACCTTCTGTTCATCTGGTCCCAAGCCAAGTTGTTGGTTCCTTTCCCGCACTACGATTTGGCAACCTGCCACTGGCGCCTTCACGGCATCGGCTATGCTAAGAAAGCTAAGGGCCGTTGAAAGTTTCTAAACTAGTCACCCGCGGCCACCGAAAGGAAAGAAAAAAAACTCGATAAATATAGTAGGGACCGACGTTTGATCATACACCAGAGGTCTCACGATCGACAGAAACGACGATACAGGAAACCAGTGCGACGGACCCTGGTTGTTGTAACGAGGGGTACATCCTGGGATTCCTTCTGCTACGGTACCGGTACAATGGTAGGGGCACGTTCCCAACCTGCCAGTGTGATGGATGCTGCGCAACGACGCTTTGCGGCCGCTTTGACCTCAACGGTGCTGCGAGGCTCACTGCTCTGGGACTTTCATGTCTTGTAACATGCTCAAGACACTCGACATTTCGAATTTATCGGCCTCGACAGGTGACTGGAAGGCGGCGACAGACAAGCTGCACATCCATCACATCCAACAAGCCTCGCGCAAAAATAGAAGTCCCGTGTATACCAGTACCGGCTAAAAGTCTTGGCCATGCCTATGTCTGGAGAAGCAGGGCCACAGAGCTGGCTTCATCCTTGTAGTACGGCTCAAATATTGGAAGAAGACGTTGAGATTGCTGAAATAAGCTTCAGCCCAAAGCTGGTTCTTCATCTCGTCTTGCCGACGAGCGTTATCACTCTCAACGAAGACTCTGCTTGGGATGTGGCGTATACCGCAACCAAATTAGAGTTCCGTTCCGTCGCGAACGACAATTATGTCCGACATCTATTTTCTGCCCCATACCCTCGAACTCAATGCGCCGAGAAGGGGTTTGACGGTGCGTCTGCCAGCCCGCGCAAGCGGTTCTTTTGCCGCCAGACGACCTAACCGCTGCGCGCGGAAGGGGGGGGGGGTGTCACTTTGGGTCGCCTGGCCCCCAACTTTTTCAAGACGGGTTCAGCTCCCGGTCAGGTACGCCTGAAGGATTCTGATGATCTACGATGCTTGCATTCCTGCATCGAGGCCTTCCTCCCCGGCAAGGAAGCTGTGAAGCACACAATCCCAGCCACAGTGGCCCGCTCGCAGGATAGGTTTGGCCCAGCCGTTTACTCTGATGAGTATCTCGGCAGCACAGAGGCGACAGGAAGTCGGCATCACGAATGTCCTGTAGCATGCTCCTGGTAGCAAAACAACGAGTCTCCACATGCACATGGGCCATATCATATTGTGCCTCTGTCGGCTTCTGATCCGCGAGCGCCAAAGCTCCGCGGTATCCGCTTCGGTAAGCGACCTCATCTTGAACTCTGTCATCGTGCTCGACCCAAGACAGCTCTGCAGAGACAGAGAGCGCAACAGAGACGGCTCATCATGGGGAAACGAAATTCCTGGCATGGGCTAGCCGATGCAGGCTGGGTGTGGTGGCCCTCGCTTCTCGCGCTTGTCATGACGAATTTGTACATTCGACCATGGCTTTGGCAAAGCGTTCTCCCATGGCGCCTCGTGGCCGCGTAGACGCCGACCGCAGCACGACGCTGTGCCTCATCAGGAGAGCAACTTGCATATCCGGCTGGGTCACAGACCTCGATCGAGCCGGCGTCCCAACATCTGCAGTCTGCAGACAGAGGCACTGGCAATGCGCCCCCCTATAGCCGCTGCCATGCACATTCGCTACCTTCTTCACAACCAACAAGCAGCATGTCCGCATCTGCATGCCCATCGCGGTCTGCACTGCGCCTTTGCTGGGGTGACCCTTGGCTGGCCCACTCAATGCGGCCTGCACGCTAGGGAAGTGCCTCCGTGGCTGCAGGCGTTTCCTTGACCTCCTCCTTTCCCCCTTCCGGAATGTCGTCTGCTGGAGGCGCCATGGCTGGGAAAGAGGCGCGTCTAAGGACCGGATCTTGAACGTCTAGGCTGGGGATGCCGAGCCATGACCTGGTGATCAAATTTCATGCTTTCTTGCACGCGGACAATGTGCACACCTTCACAACCAAGCTCAGCCATGATTCCTCCGCGGCAGTCTCCAGGTTTCAAAACATCGCCGGTGGAGCCTTGGCCAGTACGAGGCGGGAGTGCGGGGCCGTCAACAACCCACATCGGTTGCGTCTTCGCATATTGGACGCTTGGGACAGTTGGTTGTCAAAGCTCGATAAGCGGCGGCAGAAAGATTGAAAAGCCGCAAGGTACACACTGCCAACGGTTGTGCAGGTTCAAGCGTCACGGCGCAAGGCTGACCTAGTGCGTGGAGGCATTGCACAGACATCACATCTATCGTCTGTTGAGATCCGCGAATGCAGAGGTCGGCAGAATCTCGTGTGCGTGACCGTTTTTGGGAGGTCAGTGGTTTTGCTCATGACTTGGTGGCCTCGCACAATTGGCTCGAATGCCTCACGTCTCATCTCCCCCCTATCCATTCAAAAGCCGAGGTGGGTGCGGGCCTTCGCGAGAAGCATGCCATCACTCCCGTCTGTCACTGGCAACATGGTCACTTTCCCCCGTTGATCGAGCTGGTGGCCCCCAACCTGCATACCCGTGTCACCAACAGGCCCGTCCTCTGCCAAGCGGCGCTGATGGTGGTGTGTCGGTTGGACAGCACCGATAGGACCGTCGGTCTGATAGTCTTTACTGCATATAGGACTGTCTTGTTGTGTGTGTGCGCACATTCGAGGCGCATGAGCGTGCAATAAACTGCTTGACGTCCTGGGGCTGAGATTGCATTGCCAATTCCTCCAACAGTGCTCGTATGACATATAGTCGAAGTCGACGATTCCTGGTTTAACAGCTGGGTTAAGGGATCGGATCTTGATATATGTATAAGTATATACCATAGCAGCAAGGTTTGGCTATTGCCGTGCACCTCATTCGACCTTGACCTCGCCGGGCTGGAAGTACCTCCCCTCCCCTGGTGCCCTGCTCCCGGAGACCGATGGGAAGAAGGGCCGGTTTTGGCTACTTACACAAGACAGTGCCGCTGGGACATCCCTGACCAATATCCCTGGATCCTCTCTGCTGCAATTCTCCACCAAGAAATCAACCACCCACCATCCTGCTGGAACCCCTGGTCGCTGGCAATCTCGTGAACCGATTTTTGCTTTGCCCGGCCCCCATGCCCGCACACCTTTCCCTTTTCATCGCCTATCGGCCGTCTTGCCCAACGGTCGTCGAGGGAATTTGCGGGCCTGCAGCCTCGAAAGAGCGCTGTCGGGGGTTTTCGCTCGAATCAGATGCCCTTGCTGCTGGTCAACATGGGCCAGGAAGCGCACCGAGCTCCATGTACGTAAACCGTCCTAGCCTTTCTCGTCCGCGCTCACTGGAGAGAGAGAGAGTCGACGAGGGAGCGGAAGCGTCGTGCCAATCTCCCAATTCTCCAGTCCTCAGGAGGTCGTCACGTCCTCACTCTGGCTGGTCGAGGCTCTTTCTCTCTCTCTCTCTCTCTCTCTCTCTCTCTCTCTTTGTTTCTCTCTTTCTCTTGCTCTCTCTGTCTCTCGCTCTCTCCCTCTCTCATTCCTACAAAGACATCTTGCAGATACCTCTCGAGATACCAAATAGCATCCATCCTGCTCCTCCGGGGCAATCTCCGCGGGATGGTCCATCTCTGTGTGCGAAGATGTCACTTTGATGCGATTCAAGCTCGCTGAGGATTGTGGATAGCCTCTGCCTTGCATCCATGCCCCGATCCACACTGGCTGGTCCTTGTACAGGGTAGTCATCATTAGCCAGGAGCTCCTTGGTTGTTCGGCAGAGCATTTCAGGGAAGACGGCATCTCTTGGCCAGTCTGATGAATCTTTACAAACTTTATCCTCGGGTCTCTAGCGCCCAGGCCTAAGGCCCCTGGAGCAACGCATCGTGAGCTCCACTTATTTTTGCCGTCCTCGGTCAAATATTCAGGGCAGTGTCCGCTATCATGCTTAGCATGAGACCGTCGAGTTGATATCCCGTAATATGTCAGCCATCTCGCTGGACACCCACCGAGGTGAGCTATCCAAGAGAACCGACAGTCGGTCGTCCTGATATACATATACATAGTACCTACCTATATGTCCATCCTTTCCGTTCTCCCGTCCTCAAGGGGGGGGCCCAGGCCTTACGTTGTATTCTACATCCCGTAAGTATCTCGACGACGAACAACCCCCCCTGTTGCCTACCTGCCAGATCGCCGCTGCCTCTCACCTCCTTCCCTGTATGGTTACATGTACATTCAGATACGTACCGTACAGTACACAAGAGCTTTCAATTCTGCATCTCTTGCACTAAAATGGTCCACACTCAAAAGGCTCATCACTCCCTGCTATCCACTTCCAGGCCCCTCCAACCCCTGACCATGGTCGTTCGTTACCCGTGAAGAGCTGCTGCCCCCCCCCATCGACCGTGATCCACCCCCAGGATAGTGCTGGTGGCTTTCATCAAACACCCCCCCACCGCATCTACCGTATCATTTCATACAAGTACCACTTGCTCCGCAACCCTACGGGCGATTTGTTCGCTCTATTCTAGCTTCATCTTTTGGTTTCGTCTGTTGGGACTGCTCAACTTCATCCCGTTTCATTACCTTGTATACAAGGCTGTACGCAGTCACAGACCTCGAACTGCTTGGACTCCCGACTTGGTTGGCCCGGAAAGGTTGTGACGGGTGCGCTTTGGCCTTGTGTGGCTGCAGTTGGACATACCCCGACTATAGAAGTCGGGCACACCAGGTGGTGACGACGTGCTCTGATACCACGGGTCGCTGCGAATTACAACAAGACGATTTCGAACCCGGACCAAGAACGCGAGAAAAATTTGTTAGTCTCTAGTGGGAGAGATATGTTCCCATGTGCACCGCAACCTACGCAGTTACCATGGCAGAGTTGAAGGAGCCGGCGCATAACAACCTCTGGTACGGCAGTCCGGTGCAGATGTCGACGAGCCGTCCCAGCCACGCCGTGGATACGGGGCTTTCCAATCCAGCTTCAACGTCGCCTCATTCAGGGCGTCCACGACAAGGCGCCTGGGGAAGCGTGGATCATCACTCGCAGTATCACTCCTACAGCCGGTACTCCCAGGACGAGTCGGCCAGCGACCCTTACGACCGACACCAGCAGCATTCCTTGTCTAGTCACTCGAGTTTTCCCAGCCTCAAGAGACCCTACTCTGCAACCGAACAGCCTCCGTACCAGGAGATTGTCCAGGATCTGCGCGACGATGGCTCCAAGCTTGGCGTCGGCCACGACCACAAGCTCCTGTCCTTCCGGAAAGTTGCCGACAAGCACACGATCGTCGATAACCATGGGCGCATCCAGCAGCTGGAGCTGACGGCCCAGCTCCACGGGATGTTCTTCCTGTCCGAAATGCCCGCGCAGAACAACGACGGCAGCGTGATGCAGCCGGAGCTAACCTGCTACCGACGGAACCTTTTCCAGGTCAGCGGGTCGCTTATCACGCCTAGGGGACAGATGTCCGTCATCACGGAGACGGGAGAGAGCGTGCCGGTCCAGTCCACAGAGGTGACGATCTCGGCGATTGAATCGGTCGATGGCCACCCTGTCCGGCTGATTGTCATCCCGTGGAAGACGCCCCCACCAAACTCCCCGGAGGTGAACCAGGCGGCCGACCAGGAACCGTCGTCTCTTCCGCTCATCCCTTTCCAGGACGATGGTACCGAGACGGATGGAGAGTATGCGGTATACCCGATCGGGTGGCGACGTCTGCAATTTCGAATGTGAGCTGAACCGAGGACAGTCTGTCGTCAAAAGACGCGCAGACGACGGCATGCGTGCTTATCGCTGACATGGTGATCCTAGTGCCACGGCCAACAACGGCCGGAGAAAAGAACTCCAGCAACATTTCGTGGTGCACCTGAAGGTCATGGCCACGCTGGCGAACGGAACCAAGGTCGTGCTGAGTGAAGCCCAGACCGCACCGATTGTGGTGCGTGGACGAAGCCCGCGGAACTTCCAGGCGAGAAAAGAGATCCCACTTCTGGGATCCAGCGCTGGATCTAGAGGTCAGGCTCTGGTGGAAACGGGCCTGGGTATTGTTGCGGGGCCATTGTCGATCAAGCCCCAGGAGATCAAGGCGAGACCTCTGAACATGGAACTCCCTCGGACGGCCTTCACCTTCAGCGCGCCGAAATTACCAGCGAGCCCGATGACTAGTATGCGATCGAAGTAAGTGCACGGATTTGAGAGTTGGTGGTGGCGATGGCGATGGCGACAAGAAGAAAAAACGGCCCGTGGATCAGGGCGACGAGGATGATGGTGAACGCTGAACTAACGACGACACAGCTCGTACCCAACATCATGGAACCCCGGAATGACACCCGCCTCGGGGCCACCAAACTATCCATCGACGACGATATCGTCCGATCCCTACCAGAAGCTGCCGCTGTCGGGGTCAGGATACACCGCCGAGCCACAAGAAATGCAATCTCACCTACCAACCTCGATGCCCTCCATGCAGCTGTCGATGGTCACAAGCGACCAGCCAGGACAGCAGTCGACAGCAGGGTCGTCACAAGTCCCCCCGATACGGACACAATATGCGTCATACGTTGGAACGTCAGCACCTCCTCCGCCTCTCTCCGCCTCCGCGACAGCGGGCAGCAGCCTGAGCGTCCCCCGGTACGTGGACGACTCGAACCCGCGACCAACAAAAAGCCCCCGACACCCGAGCCACCCCTCGATCCAGGGCTCGATTTCCAGCACGGAGTCGTCCAACGAATACCGGTACGGCGCGCCAACCTATGGCAGCATAAGCAGCGCATCGGCCGACATCAGCCCCAGCACCACGCACCACGCCACATACCCGAGCTCCGGGACGGCACACGACAGCAGCAGCAGCGCAGCAGCAGCAGCGGCTGCGGCGTCGTCGAGCACGGCCGGGCAGCCGCCCAGGGACTACTATCCCTCATCGACCTCGTGGACGACCACGGCTGGCGAGTCCAGCGCGCCCACGTACACGAACGGGGACCACAGGCCTTCGTATTCTTATGGCACGGATCATTATAAGACTACGGGCGTGAAGAGTGACCCGCATGCTCCCCCGCCGCCGGTCTACCCTGGCCAAACGATGAGCCACTACTCGTGGAATGCGTCATGAATGAGAAGGACTCCGTTTTCGAGTCTAAAGGGGGGTTCGGCTGAACTTAGCATGGCGGACTCGCTCTAAGAGTGGTTGTTTTTTTTGGTCCGTCTTTTTGCGCGGAGAGGCGTTCGTTAGGGTGAAGAAGGCCCCAGGGTGAAAGGGACGAGGAGAACTTTTGAGAACAGCAACCCAACAGCTCCAACTGAACGATGGCGCTTCGTCATTACGAACCAACATCGAACGGTACCCGCGCCGATTTGGACCCACCACCAACCGAGCCGAACTTCGACCTTCTTCCTGTCCCTTCCGACCGATCTTTGTACAAAAATTTGTGAACGCGTTAACGGCCTTATTCGATATCGATCTTCGGCTTTTCCCGCTCAATTCGCAGGCGCACATGGCGTTCTGGCATTCTGGATTGATGCTCTAATTCTAGTTTCCCTTTACTTGGGTGTTTCTTTTACTTTTTTTTCTTGGTGCGACTTAAGCTTCGACCTGCTTGCTTGCTTCGATGCCACATATTGCAAGCTTCTTCAACTTCAAGAGTATCCGATACCAATTTGTCCATCCTGTTGACCCCCGACAGCAATACGGGGAACGCGCGCGCGCGCGAGAGAGAGAGAGAGACAGAGAGAGATCAGAGAGAGAGAGGAGGACATTGCACAGAGAGTGTGTGACCGTCAAAAGAAGACATACGGGAGGGTTTGCATATCTGGACTTGGAGCAATATGGGACGACACGGTCCCCCGAGGCTTTCTGCTGTTTTTTTTTTTCTTTTCCTTCTCGAGGAGCTGGGATGGGCATGAATTCTTCAGGTGGCATGGATCATGCGTACGTGTTCAAATACCCTATGATAGAGAGGGAGAAAAGGAAACATCTGTTATCCCCATCTGAGGCTATATACGCTTTTCTGCAACAATATCTTCTACGTTGTTCGAATGGGTCTGGCTTGATCTTCATCGGGGGCTGAACTTTCGTGTTTCTTAACTACTTGTTTTACTGCTTGTTCTCGGAATCAGGACGAGACAGTCAAGCCGACGATGGACAACCACCTCTGGGCAAGGCGTGGACAGGCGTCAGGCGTACGGCGTCAGGCGTACAGCGTTAGCATCGTGTGTTGTTGTGCTCGGCGCGGGGAGTATTGGATAAAGCGTCTCGCTGTATCTTGACAAAGTGCCGCTATGATAATAAATGGACTAACTACCACCCCCCACAAAAACATGGCCCCGGCTTACGGATGGATCCCTCTCCCTCCGTCCCTGCGTGGCTGGGCACATACAATTGCCTTCTTGCCTACCTCCTCCCTGCCAGCCTGCTTACTCCGTGCCCCATACAGAGTATGCTCTCCGAAATTCCCCAATCTCCAGCGTCCAGGATACGCACAGCGGGCAACCCAGCACCCGGGAGGTTCAGAGTTGTACGGCCTAAATCGGTGACACCCGTGATCGCCCCCCTAACAAGCAGACAAGAGAAGATCGGTGACCGGACAAGCTCTGGCAAACAAGCTGGTCAACCGCAGCCGGATGATCCAGATCCCGGGTTTGCCCCTGAGCATATCGGTGGCGTCTAAAGTGCAGCAAGGTAGCGAGAGAGAGCGGCCGTATCTGGAAAAGGACAAATGTGATACACTTGCCGTCACCGATCAGCTCGTCGCCTTGTCCCGGCAAGCCGAGTCGAGTTATCCTCGTAGGAAAGGAAGAAGGAAAAGACAAAAGAAAACCAAAACCGGACCACATAATTACAAGGACCCCGTGTTCGTCTGATGATGAGGGAGGGGGTTGTACTAGTAGGCTGGGCATTTCTCAACGGTCACGGCATGAAAAGATCGGACGACGGATCGCCGTGGGGGAAGCACTGCTACTGTCGTACTGTAGCAAGCCCATAGTCCATATGTGCAGAGATGCTGCGATAGATAGATATAAGCTTTCGCAGGGGGGAACGAGCAGATCTGCCAAAGATACTACACGTGGACTAGTATGTGGGACAGGACCGGTGCAGAAGTGGTGAGGACAGAAGACGGGATGAGGTGCAACTCTGTGTGCAACTCTGTGTGCAACTCTGTGTGCAACTCTGTGTGCAACTCTATGTGCAACTCTATGTGCACGTCGAAGATGTCGTCGCCACTGCGATAGCCGAGTGGGCGTCAAAATTAGCTTTTGCGGGCTGCTGGAGCGGTGGGGAGGTTTAATAGAGTTTCGGCGGGCCGTGTTTGATGGATCATGTCATTGATTCTTATTGTCTGGGGGTGGGCGAAGGGGTGGGTTGCAGACCGTCAATGTCACCACGGAGTACGACCGTGATACCGGTGGGCCTGCACGGCCGGAGGGGACTAGGGGGAGGGGGGGGGGAGGGGAGGGGGGAGGGGGGGATGAAGTCGTCCTGGGATGCTGGTGGTACTATTCCTAGTCGTTTTCCAGGATTGGCCCAGCTGGGGGGACCTTGGAACGTTGACACCCCCCTCCCCAGCTGGCCCGCAGCCGCTGCCAGGTGGATCCGACAGCTCTCCAAACGACCTCTCTTCCCAAGTCAAGGATGCTCTCACTTTTGCGACGGCACCAAATTTCCGACAACCAACAAACTTACCATCACCAACCTTGCACACCATCATACGGGATCCATCATACGGGATCGAAATCCCATCAGACTCGCTCCGGGAATTCCAGCATTCCACGCGGCTTTTCCTCTCTCACGCGCTGTCGGTCGCCAGAAGAGAACAGCACGGGTCGTCCGCGTCATCGCCCGGGGGGTTGGCCGCGCGTTGGCTGGAAGGAGAGGGGGGGGGCGTACAAGCCTGCATAGGAATCATCACCGCACAGACGGGTCATTTACGCGATGTTCGAGATACCTAATGCCAAGAGGTGGGCTACCCTGCTGTTGCTGCTGCTGCTGCTGCTGCTGCCGCTGTCGCTCCCGCCGCCGCTGCTGCGCATAGACTGTGGAAGCTGACCATGAATCATGTAGGGTGAGGCGCCATGAGCTCTACGGCTCGTCGTCCTCGGACGCCGGAAGCCGCAGCCAGAGTGATGCGGAGGAGGATGCTGCGGTGCGGGCCAAGCTGAACGAGCGGCTGTCGAGCCTGCTGGGCCTGAGCCTGGACCTTCCAACCGCAGCAATGCCCGTATCCGATCAGCGATCAGACCCAGTAGAGGTCCCGGCACAGGCTGGGACAGGACGAGACCAGGGGGAGAAGCAGGAAGAGGAGTTCGAGTTCCGACTCTTCTCCACGTCTTCGAGGACCGCGGCACCAGCAAAGGTCGTACTGGCCGCTTCTGACGACGAGGATGCAGACTTGGGCGAAGGTGCCTTCACTGTTCCCCTTCGACCGACCAGCTACTACTTCGTTGGCGAGCCCGATCCCGAGCAGCTTCAAAGGTACCAGCAGTCAGCTCTGGCTGGAGAGGACATATTGCTGGGTGCAAGGAAGCGAGCATGGGGCTTGGAGCGGCCATGGAGGGTCATCAAAATCGGAATCCCGGGCAAGTCGGCCAAAGGCTCAGGCTCGACTGTGAAGGCCATGGCCATGAGGCCATTCAGCGGGGTTGGGGAAGAAAAGGAGACAAGGAAACGGCCAGGCAAGAAGCGGAGGATAGCCACCAGGATCAAGGCCAAAGCGGAGAAGGAGAAACGCGAGGCAGCGGAGAAGCAGAAGATATCCAAAGAGGATCACCTCAAGGAGAAGAAGAAGAGGCTCAACAGGGAGAAGAAACTGAAGCGCAGGGCCAAGGAGAGGGAGCAGAAACTGGCAACCAAGAGCCAGGACGTATCACAGCCAGCATCAGAACCAGCGGACTCCGGCTCGGATGATGACTCCGCCGCGTAGTTGAGGCCACGAGAAATCTAACACAAACCTCCCCCCCCTCCCCCGGATACATCTCGTACGTCTTCCGTTGACCACTGTTTGGATACATTCCTGTGAATCGTGTAGAGGTAGGACTTACCACCGAAAGTGTCTGGTGGGAAAGGGGGGGGCGGTCTCAAGGGCCAAGCTCGACCCACGTCGACGTTAGACGCATCACCTGACGATGCCCGTCTAGAACCCTGTGGAAGCTCAAGGTTTCCTCGTACCGAATCCCCCCAAGCCGAGATCATTCAATCCACAGTTGGTTTACGTGATGTCACGAAATTTCAACTTAGGCAGACAGCAGACATCTCTCAAGGCGTTACGGTGCTTATCTGTATCCTCCAACAGGATATGGATGGCGAATACAGGGCTGAGAATAGAGTTGAATCATGGTATTAGTGGGGAGTGCCTGCTTGTATGAGCATCTGATGGCGGTGCATGATTTCTGGTATGTGCACGATGAGGCCGAGGAGGCACGAGCAAGCTACTGTGACAATCAGCAAAGTCTTGTTTGCAATAGGCCCAAGCCGCCTGCTCGTGAGACATATATAGTGTGATTACAAAACCTGGACATCTAGGCATAAATCGGTCCTCCTATAGAGGTGAAGTGAAATCCTGAAGAAGTCTCTCTTTTCTCGGCCACGTACTGATTAGCTCTCAGCAAAGAGAACCAACCCATGCTTAGGGTCTTTGTGCTTGGAACCGCTGTGCTCGTAATCTCCATCCTTGGAGCCTCCATCGTTGGAACCTCCATTGCTAGAACACTTTGGACAGATTGGAACCTTAATCTGTTGCCCGATCTGGAGCGCAGTCGGATTCACACAAGGATGTGCAGCCGTGAAGGCGTCGGCTGTAACACTCAGCTTAGCCCCCAGCAAGAAGAACATGTCGCCAGATTTGATGGTGATTGTCGAGGCCGCCCCCTCGCTGTCCGGGATACAAGCCCTCGTCCCAGGCCGCGGGCGGCAGCTGTCGCTGTCCGGATCACACAGCTTGGTGGGCACCGACAGCTGCTGCCCTGGCAGGATGAAGTCCGGATTGGAGATGTTGCTCGCGTTGGCGATGTTGCAGACGCCGCTGTTGAACATGGCCGCGATCATCTCGAGCGTGTCCCCGGACTTGACGGTGTAGTTGGCGACGGGGCCGTCGGAGCACGAACCGGCGGGCCAACTCTGACGAGGGGACAAGGCGCGCCGGAGGCCGGCGCTCGACCCTGCCATTGGCCGAGCGGAGAGGCTCATCACGTTCCAGGAGCAGAAGGGCACAGCGCCCAGCAAGGTGTCGTTGAAGTGGAAATACACATCGCGCATCTCACAGCCTTGCTGGATGGCGGCATATTGAGGCTCGGAGGGGGTAGCAAGAGTTACCTAGACTGTGCCGACAAGGCCAGGTAGCAGCAGCGTTTTAACGAGTGAGAGATACATGCTGGTGCATGCTTCAATACTAAAAGCGATAGAAAGAACATTAGGGAAGGACACCTCATGTCCAGGTCCGCAGGTCCCGCTCTGAAAGATGCTTTCTCGAATACGATGGATATCAGATGCCCACAGTTGAGTTCGTATGTTGCCTCATACAATCTGGACCCACTAGGAGTATTTACTATGTGTAGAGTACAATGGGCGCTGTGTCAGCCGATGGCCCCATCTCCACACCAGAAAGTGAGAATAGCAAGGGCAGCTATCCTGGAAGCCATCCCAGCTTTTGGGATGCCTCATCGTAGGAAGTGGGATAAGTCTGTCTCAGAACCTGCCCTCGTTTATTAGAACTATTCTCAGTACCGGAGGGCGGCATAGAGGCAAGCAAGCTGGTAAGCCCATCAAGAAGACTATAAGTCACAGCCATAAGTCACAGTCATAAGCCAGCGTTATACTTCAAGGGCCCAATCTAGCCCTTACATGTCAATTGTATGATGTAACACTTCACCAATAACTTTCTCCCGTCCCATTTCTGTTTAGGTATGTAGCTCAGGATATAGTTCGAAGCAGACCTGACTTTTCGGAACTATCCTTTCGATGCTGATCAATCGCAGTCAACCGCAGGCCTTGTAATGATATATTGATTATCTCCACAACTTTGTATTTCGGAAGTGTGAGAGCCTTGCTGGAAGAACAAACCAGCAGACACTCCCGAGATCCTGCTTGAGCTGAACTGCTGACAATACCAAGGCATTCACTGAAGGCCTCGAGCATCTGAGCTTTCCCCAGCAGGTTAGATCTTCTAGCCTCACTGAAATATCACAAAGAAGCCTTTGTACTCATGATCTATGCAAATATTTCTTCTGGGAGTTCCTAGGTAGCCTCTGCAAAGCTGATCTATTTTTCATACTGAAACTCTTTCCTGTCACTAGTTCGACCGGATACCTCAGGACTCGCGAGTTTGAACTCCCATGCCTTCGTTGTCTTTATCTTGTATTGTTTTTGTGTATTTCTGCGCTTCTTGTCGTATGTCTTGTGAACGTAGGTTTCGCAATCTTTACCTATGTAGAGAGCCAACCACTAGGACCCAAGACTCAGGTTTGGTTTAGACGTCGACGTATGTAAACCACATTAATGTGTGACTGATGTTTGAAAACCAACCAAGATGAGTTTGCTGGTAGTTGTAGTTTCTGGGAAATTCTAAACTCGGTACAACTGATCTACCTAGGTAGTATACGCGGTGCAGGTCATTCATTCTAAGCCGCAATGCACAGCCACATCAAACAGCCACATCAGCCACATCAAACAGCCACATCAAACAGCCACACTACTTTCGGACTCGCATTGTCGTGGTGACGTTTCGCTCCGCCAGTCCGAAAAAGCCAAGTTCGAGCAACGATCAATTTCCTACTTGTTCACTTCTCGTCGACCCGTTTCTCGCCCGTCTTGGCGAAGGCGATGCATTCATTTATCTTCATTGACAATTCTTGACCACAACGACCGTCACGATGGCCGACGATGACATCCCTCTGGCGTCGCTCTCCCTCACCCACGTCTTCTATGTAAGTGCTCGCC
>MUZH01004022.1:0-36380 GCA_003012965.1 Juglanconis oblonga | reverse complement strand
CCCACTCTCCTTCTTCCCCTCACCCGAGCCCTAAGTAATCTCCATCTCGCTGAGCGCCTGGTGTCCCGTCTCGGCCATGTGCTTGCTCGCCTCCGCCATGCCCGCGCCGATCCACCCGCAGCTGGGAACGTCGCACCGCAGCACAAAGTCGGTCGTGTCGGTGAAGTAGTGCTTGTCCTTCAGCTGCTTGGCGAGCCTCTGCGCCATGGCGACGACGGCGTCGTTGGAGGTGTCCCACTTGACCTCGTCAAACTCGACGGGTAGGCTGAGATCGAGGGTGAAGGCGATGCGGTCGTAGTGTATACCCGAGTAGAGGAGCAGGCAGCGTGTGGGTTTGGCCTCGCCGTAGCGATCGACACGCTGGGTCTTGACGTCGACCGAGCAGATCTCGATGTCGTAGATGTCGGAGAGGATGGACAGCTCGATGGCGCCGCCCCAACGGTCGGGCGTCTGGATCAGACGGGCGTAGCGCTGTGGGTCCATCTCCAACACGACCTGGTCGAACTTGTCCGGGTGAGAGAGGATGTACTGGGCGACCTCGCGCCGCAGGGTGGGAGCTGGGTCGGGCCGCTGGAGGACGCCGCCGAATGCAGTGAACATGCACGAGTTATCATCGGGCATGACGCGCAGGGCTGTGATGGTATTAGCCGTCGGCCAGGCAAGTCGATGCTTCGTGGGGTGACTTACCCAAGTATCCATCCTTCTCGGGCCACTCAATGACCGTAGCATCTGGCTCGACTTTCTTCGGCTTGAACTCTGGCTTCGTGACGACCGGGACTTCGGGTGCGGCTGAGGCAGCCGCGTTTTCCTTGGGGACGAATGTGATGGCTTCGCCCTTTAGCTTCAGTGGCTCAATAGACACACTGGTATCGCTCATGTCGATGGCTTTCAGTGGGTAGCCGTACTTGAGCGCAGAGGCCTCAGCGCCCTGCTTCTCTTTGAGATGGTCGAGGAGCTTCTGTATCGTCCAATCGGGGGTTGCGGTGACGTTCTCGACCCACCCTGGGCCACGTACTCTGAACCGTATATCGGACATGGTGGATGTGATGAAAGGCTGATGAGTTAACTCCTGAAAAGAAGTGGTATCCAAGACCAGAAAATAGTGCTGGAGATGCACCGGGAATTTCCGGAAAGCAGTAGAAGCCTCCTCCCCAGGTTGAGGTGTGACCCCAACAGTCAGCCCAAGCCTGTATGACTAGTGTGACTCTTCGCTTTGTTGGTGAATATTCTTAGCAAGATGCGTAGATATGCGAGGAGCCCCACGAGAGCAAAAGTGCCAGTCCTCGCCTTGTTGGTGAATATCGTCTCCTGGGTGCGTATATATGCGAGTAGCCCACAAGGACAAGGGTCTTGTTCCAAGTCAGGTACCTGGTTTGCAGTCAACCACCCTCGCCGCTGATGGCTCACAGGCCAATAACCTACCCGGGGTATGAGTTCTAATTCCCTTGGTCCTGAGCTCTTTTGGTATTTTTGATAGCTGCCAACTCCCAAGTCAGCCCTCTTCCAACTCGGGTTCTCTTTTTTTTTTTTTTCTTTTTGGGTTTTGGAGTAAACACAGTCACAGACAAACCAGCCTGTCGAGCAACCCTTTCCCGGTAAGTCCGATGTCTGTTTCAGATCACAGGTCCCTCTTCCCACACTTGTCTCTTCCTTTTGCTGAATTTGGTGTTAATGTTTTGACCGTCGTCGACGAGCTGTCCTGCTGTGTGTCTCCTTGGCGATCACAGGGCAAAGAGGATATAAAAAGTGACACACAACGTTGTTGCCGAGTAGACCGCTCATCAAGCACTCGTCTCGTTACTGTTCTTCTTCACAAGTTGGTTCCAGAGTTTTGAGAGCTTCTTCAATGCCATCAACTGTGGTGTGTCTCCGTGGTGGCTGTAGAACAAAGGCGACTTGGGTGGTGCAGTGGATCTGTAGTGTATCATGTGAGAGAGAGGACGTAGTTGTTTAGAATTCGACATGCAGCGGCCCTTTTGATATCGGAAACAGCACCATGCTGACCTAAGCAGCCTCGGGAGCAGCCGAAGTTCCAACCACTCACCGGTGAGGGCACTAGCCATATGAAGTCTTAGCGTATCTCCTCCCCTGCTAGCCCCATTTCGGAAGAAATGGCTCCAGCCCGCGCCAGGCGGGTGGGAGCTCTTGCGGAGTTGCCGTAGCTGCTCGAGCTGGATGGACCCTCAACGCGCATAGCAACGGCCAATAACTTTGGCTACCACCACCACCAACCTCACCAACCTCACTCTCTCGACTTCGATTTCAAGGGTGCCTACGCGTGCCACCTCCTGGGCAATTCCTTACGCCTCCTGAAACCTTCATCTGACCTGTCACCCGAGTCGCGACAGCAGTCCACCCACCCCGCGCCCGAGGCTTCATTGAGGTCCCAAGACACGCGTGTCGCGCGCATCTTCAAGACCTGGCGCGCAGACGCTGGCAGCAAGGAAGATTGTGAGCACTTCACAAAGGAGAAGCTTCACGCCGTCATCACTGTGAGTATCTCCCCATGCTTTTTTCTCCAGACTTCAGTCTCTTTACGAAATGCGCGGTGGCATGCGACAAAACCCGCAACAAGCGAAGTCAAGTATCGCGACTGCGAGGATCGACCCCGTAAAATGGCCGGCGCGCGACACTGTTTTGTTGGCTCCTTTTCTGTATTGGTTCAATTAGATTGTTCACTGGTATGCAGATGTTCTGACAGGACACCAGGAAGTGTTTCCCAACCCCGATGACCCAGTGAGCTTGCTCGACCTTCCCATTCTGCCTGGACAACAGTCTTAGGTGGACTCAGACGACGAGGACGAGGAGGAGCAAGACAAAGAGGAAGACACAGGCAAAGACGAAGCTCCACCATCTCCACCAGTCCACCAGAACCACAGCCCTCCTTCCAGCTGCCCTGGCTCTGGAGCTAGACCGACCCACTTTTGCACCTGGTGTTTCCACTTCCCCGAGGTGTAGGCTTGGACCTGGCTCACGACGTCAGCGACGAAGACGTGGCAGAGGAAGTAAGGTGTGTGAGCTGTAGGGGACCTTGGAGATACTGCCACAGCAAGCATCAGCAAGAATCAGCTCCACAGGAGCAACAAATCAATTTGGAAGCAGTTGACGGTCGCCCTCGCACACCACGCTCGAACATCACAAGAGGAGAGCTTCAGCAGAGTTGAGGAGACAGTGCAGTGTATTCATCGCTATCATCGCGAGATACATCAACCTGCAACTAGCTCGCAGTCACTTTGGTCCAGCGACAACAGCCTGGACGACACAAGCCAGGAAGGCGATCAAGGAGAATTCGAAGAAGGGGAAGAGGAATCGGAGACTGAAGTCCCCGAGACAGGCGGTGATTTGCGCGGCCTGACAACCTTTGTCAGTGACGACCAAGACGATTCTCCGGGGACCCCGGTGATCATGGCACCGAAGTCTGGAGACGAGATCATGGTTCGTGACTCTATCGAGGCCAAGGGCGATGAGGACGTCGACATGGAGGATGCACCTGCCAACACGAACGGCGGTGGTCAAGAAGCCAGTGCCGAAGCCGACGCCAGTGCGCATGTTGGCAGTGCTGCCGGTGACCAGGCGGATGCCGATGGCGAAGCCGATGCAGACGGCGACGTCGACGAAGAGGAAGTCAGAGAGACTAAGCGTGGCGGACGAAGAAGAGGCCCAGACACACCACAACGGCGGCTACTGGACCTCATCGATACCGTCTCCAAATATCTCTGCGAATACGAAGAGAAGTAGGGACTGAGCCAGTGTCTTGGTTGTGTGCATGTGCTGACACTACCCACAGTGAGGAACCGCTTGCCGCCATGTTTCAACGTCTTCCTAGAAGGATTGATCTCCCTGACTACTACGATGTCATCTCCAGTCCGGTGGCATTCAGCACTGTTCGAGTAAGTCATTTCCAGATGCCAGACTTGTACTGAATATCCAAGCATCTCACGGCGAAAGCCTCAGCACTTGACGGTGAAAGCTTGAGGATATGACCCTGAATATTTTGGTACAAATTCGTCAGACACGTCAAGACTGACTCCAATCCAGCAAAAACACCTCAAGAAACAGTATACAAACTTCGCCGAATTTGTCCATGATGTTGCTCAAATCTGCCACAATGCGCAGGTCTACAACCGCCCCTCTGCACCTGTCTTTGGCGATGCTGTCCGGTTGCGCGAGATCTTCAAGGAGAAGCTTCAAGACCTGGTCGACGAGGGAACTATCCAAGCCGAGGAGGCCGTCCTTCCTGACCTTGGCGAACTGCCTCCCGTAGAGGACTCCCCTCCGCCCGGCGAGGATGAACAGGGCGAGGAGGAAGATGAGGAGTTGGAGGAAGAAGAGGAGGACGATGAGGACGACGACGACTCTGATGATGAAGGAGGCCGCCGTCGGGGTCGCAAGCGACGTCGTACATCCAGAAAGGACGACGAGGACGAGGACTACGGAAAGAAACGTGGCCGTCCTCCCAAGGTTTTCACGCCAACGGAGGCGCGCATTCATGCGATCCTGAAGGGCCTGCGGAAGCCAAGGAACGATAATGGGGAACTGCGTATCCTGCCGTTCGAGAGACTGCCCGACAAGCAGCTCAACAAGGAGTACTATCAGGCGATCCAGAACCCCGTCGCTCTTGACCAGATCAAGCGCAACGCAAAGCGCAAGAAATACCGCAATGTCGATGAGTGTCTTGCTGACCTCGAGCTAATGTTCGACAACGCTATGCGGTACAACGAGGAAGATAGCGAGATTTACGAGCACGCTATCGAGCTGCAGAAGGAGGCCCGTCGGCTGGCTGAGCAAGAGAAGGCCAAGTCTGACGAAGCTTTCCGGGATGAAGAAGGCAAGCTTCCACTGTCCGAGGTCGACCACAACGGCGAGCTGTGGAAAGTTGGTATGTTGAAAGACTATGCCCCTCAGGTCTGAGGATCCGGGTGCTAATGAACACGTGTTTAGGCGATTGGATCCATATCCGCAACCCGAATGACCTGCAGAAGCCCATTGTGGCGCAGATCTACCGTCTCTGGCAGGACGAGGCTGGCAAGAAATGGATCAACGCGTGCTGGTACTATCGCCCCGAGCAGACGGTCCACCGAGTCTCGAAGCGCTTCTACAAGAACGAGGTGATGAAGACAGGCCAATACCGCGACCACCTCGCTGACGACATCGTGGATCGCTGCTTCGTGATGTTTCATACCCGGTACCACAAGGGTCGGCCACGAGGTTTTCCGCGAGACAAAGACGTCTACGTCTGCGAGGCGCGGTACAACGAGGAGAAGTATACGTTCAACCGCATCAAGACGTGGACGAGCTGTCTGCCCGACGAGGTTCGCGAGAAGGACTACGAGATGGATCTGTTCGACATCCCTCGCAGGCTGAAGAAGGAGCCGACCCCGATCGCCCACCTGCTTGCGCCCGATGCCAAAGAGACAGACCCTCTGCCGAAGCCGAACTGGGGCCACAAAGATGCTCCGCCCATCATTGGTGGGGTGCACATGCGACCTCGTGAGCCTAATGTAAGTCATGTCCTCCGTTTGTCTTGTACTCGAATCTCGTGCGTTCTGCTGGCCCGAGTCGTACACGGTGTGTTGGGCAGGCTTACTCCCTCCACGAGGCTGGCCTGCTTCAGCCACAATCCCTTATCGTGTCGGATTCGCTTAATCTGCCCCTCCTTTCACACAAACTCTTCCTGATCCATCCCTGCCCCCAAGGACCAAACCGTGCCTTGATTCCACCTCGCATCTCAGCTAGAGTTCCGCAAGCGAAACTGACAACTGGATCCCTGTGCTAGGACTCTCCTTCGCCTGAGCCGACCCCAGAACCACCCGCGGTTCCACCCGCCTCGATGGCGTCCGACCCGATTCGCCGACAATCTGTTCCGATGCCTCCTGCCTCGTCCGCTTTTCATGGCGGCGCCCCGGGAGCTATGCCTTCTCCCTCTTCCGCTCATGCGCATCATTTCCAGCAGTCCCATTTCGCACCGCAACAGCACCGGTCGCTAGGCCACAACCCCAGCTTTCCACCCCAGCCGCAGCCGATGCAACAGCACCACCAAGTACCCTCGCCCGCCGCGCATTTCGCCCCACAGCAACACCCAGCCTACCAGCCACAGCAGCAGCCGCCGTCGCAGCAGCAGCAGCAGCAGCAGCCACAACAAGCTCACTTTGTGCCAAGTCCCGTTTCAGCCGGCGGTCATCACCACCACATACCCAATTCCTACCAGCAATCCACACCTTTCTCTCACCACCACGCCGCTTCCATTCCACAGCCGCGCATGGCCATGGCGCCCACACAGAGTAACGGCGCCCTCCCGCACGCCAATACGAATGCCTACATCCCGCCTCGGCAGGTGGAAGTGTACACGCTGCGCGATCTGGACGAGCAGATCCCGCCCGAGGTCCGCGAGCAGTACCAGACCGACGACGACGGTCATGTCCTCTTCTTCACCGCGCCGCCTCTGAATCGGCCCCACCCGGGCGTCGCTGATGAGTACGCCACCCTGGGCCACAGCGTGCAGTACCTGTCGGGCCTGCAGGCACACCGCGCGGAACGGGAGCGCAAGCGCAAGGAGCGCGACGAGGCGCTGGCGCGTGATCGGGAGCAGCAGGCCGCTCGAGACAAGGCCGTCCGTGAGGCTCGGGAGAAGGAGCTTGGTGCCGCGGCTGGTGCGATGTTAGGAGATTGGATCCTGGGTCTGCAGCGTCAGAACGAGGTGCTAGCGGAGCAGGTCGCGCCTATCAAGGCTGATAGGAAGGCTTGGGAGGCGGAGAAGGCGGCCATGAACGGCAAGGATGCTAATGCGGAGTGATGGGCACCGCGATGGATGTGGAGGGATTGAGGGCAGTGAATAACTGCTGCTTGCGGCAGTCGAGAGGGTATCGCACATGATTAACTCAGCACTGTCTGGAGGCTGCGAAGCACAACATAACGCGGCCGTTCTCGACAGTCGGCAGACGGGTTAACAGAACGGCTTTTTTTTTACACCAACGGCGGATATACCCAGGCGTTACAATGGCAACGGTCTGCGGTCGTTTGCTTATCATCTTTTGATGGCCACGGTACGGCGTACGGGGAGGACAAAAAGAGGCGGCGATGGTGGCACGGCCTGCCGCAACATAGATAAATTTCCGGTCCTCCCGTTTTCAGAGGTCGTACATGGACTGGGCAAGGCACTTGCTAGGAACATTTGATGAAGGTCGCGGCGTAAATGCACGGTCAGGAGGGGGACATTAAAAAAGCATTTAGTGGGGAAACAGGTGGGCTTAATGATTGTTAGAGTACATAGCCACATCCTACTGAGCTGAATTGATGGAATCTTTGGAAGTGTTACGTTCTCATTGCGGATATTGCGTGGTGACAATGGTGGGCTGGTGTAGTTGCTGGCACCCAGGGAAGGATTATCACTATCGTGCATTTGATACCTAAGTTTAGTATGTCTCTGAAGCTGCTGCTACGCCAGTGTGCCGGAATGCAGGGAATTGCGCTGGTCCCCCTGCCACACACCGCGATATTAGACCAACCACACTCCCTGACAGGATGAATGACCACCTACTTCTCCACTCCCATCTCCCGCTGGTCCACCGTCGTCCTGACGGCGATGGCGCCTAAGGGGATCTCGCCGCTCCGCATGCTATCCGCCTTTCCCACGTTCACGGTAACGTTCGGCTGCGTAGCCTTTTGGCTAGAAGAAACTTGGACCACTACCCAAGCCAAGCTCTTCATCACGCGAGCTCCCAGGGCCCATGGGGACCGGCCCGTCGTCGTCGTCGTCATCGTCCGAGAAACGATCAAGCCACACATGCTGGGTGTACATGCGCGCATTATCACGACTCTTTTTCGTCGTCCTTGCGCTCTGGTGGTGGGCCCCCGGGCGGCCCCCGGGCGGCAGCTTGTGCGCCGTTGTACCACCGCAGGTGCGGAAGGTTTGGGTAACCGCGATGGGCTTTTTGTTGTTGTTGTTGTTGTTGTTGTTGTTGTTGTTGTGGCTGGAGCTGGAGCTGCTCCCGCTCGACAGAATGGTCCAGATGCGCGAGCCGACGATGGAGGTAATTGAGCCCCATACCGGCAGGGACGCGCAGATGATGGCAAGGTCGGTCTCGAGAACCGCCCATAAGATCGAATTGACCTCGTACGCTGTGTTTGATCAGGGTTAGCTGCTTTGTGAAGAGCTACATCTCACCACTCAGGAGGACGGCTTCATTAGTCCAATATCTGCTCCAAATGTGAGCCGAGTGCCATGCAGGTGGCTTTGGCACGTAACTGGACAAACAAGCCCTACCCCATATCAAGAACGCCAGCTCTGGCTCCGATTCTGTCCTTAGACTACCTCTTCTGTTCCATGGACAAGGAAGCAAATAGACGTTAAGAGAGGCGATAGCAGTCAACTAGGTATGTTCCGTAACAGCGCGATGCCATCCTGGTGATCGGCGAGGTCCAGGCTGAGAAAGCCTGGGTTCTGGGAAAAGTGAAATATGCGCTGTGCTTTCTCTTTATCATGGAATATGAGCCTGGAAACTGATATCCTCATAAGCTCGACGATGGGAATGTTATCGGGGAAAGGCGCCGGATACAGATCCGTCATATCGATCCCGCCGACAGGGATAAGGCCTTGCATTGACAACCTTGAAGTATTTTCGAAGATCAAAGCAGCCAGGACTCTATAATGTGAGAGCAAAGCACACAGAATAAACTTCCAAACCAGATGGTAGGAATGAGGAGCGATTCTTCGTTCACCCAGCATTTTTTATTATTGGTCGTGTATGGAAGGGGCAGGCACGAAAATCCCAACCCCTACAAAGCTTACTCTTTCTAGAGTCTAGTGCATCTATACTCCTGAATCTATGTTAATCAGCTTTATCCTCTATTATTACCTAAAATTTTACTAAACAGGATAAACTTCTACTCAGTGCGCCTAGTATCTATAAAATTGCGGGACAGAGCCCTAAGTTAACTATATAAATACTCTCGTCTCACGCTCGTTCTTTCTACTACTATTATACTGTACTCTAGCTCTTAAAAGAATCATAGACTAACTATAGTAGATAAAGATGCGAAAAGGCGCAGTGGCGGTGTAAAGTTACCTCAGGTATGACGGTAAGCTGGAGGCAGGGATCACAGAAACTGAATCTCCTTAACAAGAGATGTCTCTTGGGGATCAAGCGCTGTTAGGTATCCTCATATACGATTCGCATTAGAGTCCCGTGGGCTTTATCACTAGGGCTCATAAACCCGAGGACGAATTGTTGACTACCGAACGGTCACATCCATCTTACTTGAACAGAAAAAGAGTAAAATAAAATCCAGGAAATTCCCTGCAGTCATCATGCGGATGACCAAGCAAGAGCTGACCAAATTGTCAAAAGTCCCCCTCGATTTTCCGTCCCGAACACCAGGTGATATTGCTACTCTGACTGCTGATAATAGTTTCAGAGGTTTGACCAGCGCTGCTCGCGGATGCCTAATTACTACCTCCTTAAGTGCTCCATCCCCCCGTCCACAGCCGCGCGTCAATCCACATCATCTACCAATTCTCCATGATCTAGTAGAAACATTTTGTTTTCTTGAAGAGAGACTTTTGCAGAAACCATGTCTTTGAGTGCGCTACCCAAGATTGTTCTGGTGACCGGAGCCAACCAAGGCCTCGGCTTTGGGGTCATTGAAGTCGCGGGCCGCCAGAACCCCCAGGACACATTCGTCCTGTGCAGCCGCGACTTGGATAAGGGAAACGAGGCAGCCAAGCAACTTCGGGAGGCAGGTGTCACAGCCGAGGTCGACGTCGTCCAGCTGGAGGTGACAAACAATGAGCACATCACTGCTGCTGTGAAGCATGTCCAAGAACACTACGGACGACTGGATGGTGAGTCGTCGCATGCATTCAAATCATTTTCCATGGCCTGAAGAGACACCGCTGACTGGGCCCGTTCTGCATGGTCTAGTCCTCATCAACAACGCAGGTCACCTCGAGTTGGGTGTGAACGAGAACGATCTCGACGCGACCCGGGCCTCACTGGACAGGCTGCTCAGCGTGCATGTCACCTCGGTGGCCGTCATTTTCTACGCATTCCGACCGCTGCTCTACAAATCGGCAGCACCCAAGGTCATCAACGTGACGTCGGGCCTAGCCAGCATGTCCCGCGCCCTGACACCGGGAAAGCTCATGGCGAGGGCCCCGCACTACGGCGCGGCCAAGATAGGCATGAATGGCCTGACGGTCCATATGCAGCTCGCCGAAAATGACCGCGTGGCGGAGGGCGACGGCAAGAACCTGGGGCCTCGTATCCGCTTCTTCATCGTGGCCCCCGGATTGCTCAAGACGGCCTTCTCGAACTTTATCAGCTCCGGAAAGTCTCCACAGCAAGGGGCGGAGGCTATTGTCCGCCTCCTGGAAGATGGAGAGGGCAAGTACGATGGTGCTATCCAGTGGGAATTTGAGGGTGGCGAGATGAGAGAAATTCCCTGGTGATCCTCTGGTGGAACATCGGAACTTCCTATCTCAGACTTACCTAGGTAGAGAATAGTACTTTGTGTGACCAAACCTACAGATATGCAGGTATGGTGCTCGAACTCACTGATAGTCATTTATGCGCGCATCACAGCTGCCTTTGCGGAAATGAACTTCAGAGTCCCTATCCGCCCACAGGATTTCCTGCTGACCGTGCGGAAAGAATCAGCATCAATTAGTTCGGAGACGGCAAGGTGCTCAATGTCGAGAGGGAATACGTCGTTTAAAACGGCCGTATATGCGTGGGCCGGTTTCACCCTTTCAACCTTGCCAAGGGGCTCAACAAATGTGCACCCAGGGACTATTCCCTGGCGGGACACCACCTGGAAGCTTTCTGGATGGCCAGTTCGATCGTCAGCATGATAGAGCAGTCCGTACAGGGTAACTACTCTGCAGGGTGTGCCTTTCTCGAAGTCTTCTGCCAATATCGCCGCTCGAAGGGTCTTCCCGCATGCGTGGTCAACATCTGCCCCATCGATGGCGTAGGATACGTGGCCAACAATCCAAGGGCGAAGCGGAATATGAAGTCTCAGGGGTTGTATTTCTTGGACGAACGTGAATTCCTGGACTTGGTGAAGCCTCAGATCCTAGACCGGGGCGCATGCATCTCGTGCTGTCCCAGACACAGCATGGCAAAACCACGGCCAGGTCGTCGCATGTCTGCGATCGGCCTCAGAGGTCGAATTTTGGTACGGCCTCGACAACCCCAACAGCAAGACCAACTGGCGTCGGGACCGACGCATGGGCACTTACCATAATATGCGGCTCAACCAAAGCACAGAGAACTTCCGCAAAGGATCGAAACGAGTGCTCTGGCCAAGTTTGCTGCTCGGATCCCCTCGGAAAATGACTTGCTGGCCGAGAGCGACACAGTTGGCTTCTTGGCCCGAGAGATTGGCGCACAAGTCCTCGGATTCATGCTGGGGCCTGATTCCGATATCGACATCGGCAAGGCCGCTGGCGCAGCCTGGCGTGGACTCGCTCATGGCCGTTGAGCTATACCGTTGGCTACGGCCGTGTTTTCGGGCTAAACACAAGCGTGATCGTACATCATAGACTCGGACATCATAGACTCGGACACCCTCCTACAACTCGATGAAGTTGTTGGTAATCGGCTAGCCGAGAATGTAGGGCAGATAGGGTAGTTCTTGACCATGATCAAAGTCAGGTTTCACTTTCAAAGCAACATAACCCCTCGCCTCCCTGGGTAGTTACTTGGGCTGCATGTGCGCTTTCCTCAACGAGTCAGAGATAAAAGTTCGGGCAGACAGTTCGTTTGAGAGGGTCGTGTCGACAGTCTCGCGAAATCGTGTCTGGGATAGTACCTTCAACAGTAGCATCATGGCGTATTCGACGGAGAGGGATCATGATTGGTCCGCTGTACCGAAAGCGACAGAATCCGAACAGCCGTCTGGAAAACTCCTGGAGAATATTTTACTCGACTCTCATCATTTCGGTTTTATTTCTTGTAGACTTGATCTGATCATCGCCTGTATCCTGTTATGGAAGATCGCAGAGTGAGCCAATAGGAGATATTCTGAGATGACGCTAATACTTGACCAATCAAACGCTCGGTCCCATGTAGCTGGGACGACCTCCTGCGGGCCGCCACTAGCGCCCGTTGCCTCCGACGAGTCGACGACTCTTCCACCTCCAACCTCCTTCCGACATGCCTCCGGTAGGACGCTCCAAGATTCTTCCAGACCAACATTGCCCTTCTCTCAGCCACGGTGGTTAGGAAATCGTATTGTCATCTTGCTATCCTCTTATAGCTTGAAGCCTCGCGTCGGATACAGCGTTGCCGTTGCAGTTCCGGTCCCGGAGGTCCACGAACCCTTCGATCGTCTCCTATGGCGTAATTCAGAACACAACATTGTCCCCTGTGGCTGTCAACGACCAGATCCCCATTTCGAGGCTTGTTGGTGTTCCATCAATATCTACAGCAACCAGGATACAGTCTTATGTTGGGGACAACAGCAGTCCTTCATCGACAACGTCTAGGACACAATCTCCTGTTGTTGACTTGAACCTACAGCCAGGATATCATCACATAGTCGACGGCCTTCACAGCTTTGGAATTCTTTCATCGTCGGTAGAGCCGACACCATCACCCGGTCAATGGCCACCATGTTCTCGCAGCCGATGGCCACAACATCATTATGCAGTCAGTGGCCACGACAGACTTGAGGTATGGGCACGGAATCATCACAACAGGTTCCCGGAACAAGGTCATCATCTCATGACAAGCTTCATGGACGAAGTCACCATGCCAGGATATTGACACGAAATTATCACACAGTCAATTGCACCCACATTGCCTTGCAATCATTATCTCCTTCAACTTGTTCACTTACCAACAGAGAATAGCCGGGACAGAGTTAGGCATTTTCTCTGACTTCCAGACCAAAGCCTTCCTGTCAGGACAAAGGTTTCGACGTCAGCACAGAAGATTTGCTGTCCAAAGCAATCTCTTTAACATCTGGAATGAACCGGGACCTAACTTGCAGATGAGAGTTTCCCCATCCAGATAAAAGCCTCACTGTCCAAAATAACCTCTCCAATACCCAACACTGTCTTAGAGCGACTTCCAGACAAAAGCTTCGCCGTTGAGACAAAGATTTCGTGTATAAACGAAGCTTTCTGGAACTGGCTGGTGCCAAATTCCGAACGAAAGCCTTGCTGCCCAGACAAAAGGCTTGCCATCCAAGCCAACCCCTCTAATATTAGCAAATATCTGGGGCTCGACTACTAAGAAAGCGCCGCTATCAAGACGAAAGCTTCGTCATCTACACACGAAGTCTGCCAGAACTGGCTGGGCCGCCCTGCGCAAATCCTCGCTCACTAGAGTCTCGGAATGGAAGCAGTCCCAGCAGCTACACCGCCTCTTATTCATCTTCACCCTTCACTCTTCTTTTAGCAACTTCATTCTTTCTTGTGTTTCGCAGCACTCATCTACCTGATCATGGCACCCTACACCAGGACTCATGACCACAATATCGGGTCATCTGCGACCATCTGCTCCAACCCCCCCGCGCTGGGCAACCTGCGGCGCGTGCATAAGCAATACCCAGAGCTTGGCCTGGATGACCAATACTCGTCCTCAGATCCTGGCTCTCCACCCGGATGCCCCCGTGGATCACTGTCTGGCAGTCCTTCGGGGTCACCCCCGATCATACCAGCTCGTTCGCCATCTCCGAAGCTCGGCAAGCTGCAGAAGCTCGAATTGCTCAGCATCAGACTCGGCAAGGCAAGCTCTTCCGAAGAGAAGATCACCGGTGCAGTCTGTGGCAGGCTCAGAAATCATCTTCAGAACTCGCTGCCCATCTCCTCATGTCCCACTGGCCTTCGGAAGACCTATGGTCTTCCTGTTGCCAGCCCAACCGGCTCTGATATTCCTCAGACTGCTGCTCAAGAGTCCTCATCTACATCCATAGTTGAAAACGACTCCCCCCTTGACGCAGATGATGGGTCTATCAACGATATCGTGAGCAAGGCTACTACTCCCGCCACGAGTCCGGACATCACCCTCCATATTCAGGACCAGCAACCATTCAAGATCCAGATTGCTTTTCCTCCGAGATCCTGGCCGGGGACCACCCCTGCTCATACCTCACAGCTACATGTTGGCCTACCTCCTTTCCAAGTTGTTGTCGATTATACACAGCTCCCCTACGACTACTATGACTATGAAAAGGCCCGACGCTACCGGTCTGATATTGCTCGTATCGTTACCAACGTGCGTATATTAGAACCGGGCGAGGCCATCACCCTGCCGTGGGACGAAAATGGCAATTACACCGTCGCTTTGTGCCCCAACCATTGGAAGTTCGGTGTTAGCTTTGGTGGGAACAATTCGACATGCATCATCGAGCCTTACTACCGTGTGGACAAGGCCACGCAGTTGACAATTCTCAAGGCGCGGCTCGTTGAGATAGAATTCAGAAACCGGATGATGCACGCCGACCCTGAGACTGTGGCCAAGACGAATGAGCTTGAGCCTGTCCACGTTTTCGTCGATATGAGTAACATCGTCATCGGCTTCTGTCAGTATCACTCCTCTACGATGGCTAGGCGAACCTTTGTCTGACAAAGATCACTAGATAAAAACATGAAGAAGGAGCGTAATATTCAGCCACAGCAACGCGTCCAAGCCTCGTTCTTCTTCCAGGGTCTTGCCACCATTCTTGAACGTAACCGTCCTTGTGCCAAACGCATCCTCGCCGGGTCTATGGCGCCTGGCGCGGCCTGGACGAGCTATATGTTTGAGGCCCAGTCGATCGGCTACTCCAACTGCATTCTCCAGCGTGTAAAGGGCTCGAAGCCGCCAAGAAACTTCAGCCAGGACTCACCTACTGCCTATTCGCCTGGCACCGACTCTCACGCACACCGCGAGCAAGGCGTTGATGAAATACTCCACCTGCACATGTTGCAGAGCATCCTGGACACCCCCACCCCGGGCACTATAGTCCTGGCCACCGGTGACGGCGCCGAGGCGGAATTTTCCGACGGATTCTTCAAACACGTTCTGCGGGCCCTCAAGTGCGGTTGGTGCGTTGAGCTTATTGGTTTTGAGTGCAACGAGGCCAAGATATGGAGCGATCAAGTCTTCCAGGCTCAATGGCGGTCCCAGTTCCGCAAAATTGCCCTCGACAGCATGGCTGAGGAGCTTCTTGCGGGTTTCCGCACATAATTCGGCTCCCTTCTTCACAACGGCCTCCAGTTGGACCTTGTCTTCACTCGAAGGCAACTAACATCGTTTGGGCATATATTCATCTTGCGATGAGGATGCTCCGACAACAGTTCGAACGATATACAAGTCCTGGGAACCCATTCTGCAGCAACCATCGAGCGCTCTTAGGCACTTGTGCACCGGTGCACCATGGGCGACTGCCTGGTCATCAAATTTATCATCCGTGACACTACACCGCATGATGGATGCCACGCAATATGTGTAGACTTATTCTTTACTTCACCCTGTCGACCAAACACCACGACAAGAACACTCACGAACTTGTGTAAAACTCTCCGAATCATGCGCGACGAAACGATCTCGGTCCCAAGGCTCTTCTGGACGAAGAGACCACACTTTACGACAGCAGCTTTTCTTCATTTTTTTCACCAGCGTCTGTGTCGTTGGTGCATCGAGCGAAGAAAGAAGGGACGGATGGGCAGACGGATGGAAGGCGTCATCGGTCGGCGATTCTCTCATCACGCATTCAAGCGATACCCCGTGGCATAGATGCACATGGAAAGACGGCGTCTAATGGATAGAAGCGGCATGATTTCAATGGATTCGAGTATGATTGTTCTCATACTTCGTGATCAGTTTATGGCAGTCTTCCTCATAGTTGCCCTCTCGTCTCCCACACCTCCCCCCTCTGGTCCCACTCACTCTAGCACAGATATCAGGCTGTCTACGATATTAGTTATCGGGGAGCCCGGTTCATCGTCAAAGACCCAACTTGGTCGCATCTTCTCTTCGCAGCCTCACCAACACGCACAGCCTGCTTGAACGGGACGCCACCATGCATTAGCTCGCATGTTGAACCCCTTCCACCCCTTCCCACCCAAGTACCACGCAGCCTCAGGTGTACTTCACCCCTGTTCTAGAGAGAGAGAATTCCGGGAAGACCATTTCTGAGCGGGAGGCCCTCGTCGTTTGACTGCCCAAGGAGCGCCAGTCTCAAGCCCGATTTGCGCATACTTCCGTCAGTCTTTGTCAGCACTATACGAACGTCACCAAGTACACACGCCATGGCCGAGTACAACACCCCTGTGTCAGGCGCCAACGAATCTGCGTCAGAAGCCTCCATCTTCAACCTCACAGCCCCTGGATACCCTGTCATGGAGGACAACACAACGGCCATGCCGCTGCCCAATGCGGGTCCTGCACTGTTCGTGGTAGCAGAACCCGTTGGGTAAGGTTGTTTTTTACCTTCTCCTGACTGAGCCAGTTTTTAGGGCTTCGCTTGCGATTGCAGGTAAGGTCTCCATTGCGCGAGCGGGAAGCTCCATCATCAAGTTTGCAGCCATCCACGGGAGGTTCATCTTCCCAAACAAACACAGGCTCTCCCGCTGTCCGGACTGGGTCCGGTGGTCACCTTGCCTCCCGCGAGCTGGGTGACTGCCGGGGCCGTCGTCGGTCCAAACAACGCCTTCGGTCCCGTTCAGAATGGCCATGCGATGCTGGGCCACTATCTTGGTTTCAACGGTGCCGGCTGGAATGAGCCCTCTTTGCTTCCAGATGTCCACGTTGCCGGTCAGGCTGGATTTCTCGCTGCTTGGGGTGGTACGGAGCCAACAGCCGACCTTTTCTCTGCTACCACGGCCCCCGTGCCTAGCCAATCTACGGCCCAGAGCCTCCAGCAGGCATTTGGCTCGGTCAATCATCTCATAGGCCATACCACTATCCCAGTCGATGCATCGATGGCTAACCACTCTGAGCCCACCAACGGGATCTTCGGCATGTCTCTTGGTTCTCACAATTTTGCTGAGTTCTCCAGCCTATCTGGCATGATGGTCGCACCCGCCGGCCCAGGAGTCGGGTCGATGACTGGACTCTCCTCGTTCACCAATGGCAACCTCAACATCATGAATATGACTGTCCCGCAGAGTGTCATAGGGCACCTCGGCTCGGCCAACGCCGCCGGAGTCCCTGCCCTTCCCTCGACGACCGATCCGAATGTCTTCGACCCTGCTTCTTTCGGTCTTCTTGGGGCCGATGCAAACGGCTACAACACTACTCCTGCTGGCGGCTGTCCCGTCAACCCAGGCACATACATCACCCCAACCAAGATTCTATGCAGAGTATATATGGAGGTAAAATAAAAAATGAGATCGATCTCCGTCCTACAGGACTGAGTTAAGTTTAATGACTCGATATATGCCTTGCAGAAAAGTCATGAGTGTAAAAGCGGATTATCGCGGTTCATGGAATTCGGTAGAACCACTGGTATCTCATGAGTCAAAAGCATAGTTATAGTATACGTTTCGGACTTCAGTCGAAAAGTAATACCGCCTTGAATTACTATAAGAAGGGAAGAATTTCAGCATGACCTACCTCAACTACACAACACATTACAACATCAAATCCAATCACACCACATTGTAATGTACTGCACTAACCCTTACCATCAAGCAAAATCATTCACAATGCAAATCAAGGCTCTTCTCACCCTGGCTCTTGCCAGTGTAGCCCTGGCTCTCACCAACCAGAATGTATGAAATCTTTTTGAATTATTAGACTTAAGAGTCTTAACCTTGCTAATCTAGTATGCTGACAAACTTTTGAAGCAGGACGGGAACGAGGACGTCAAGCTCGTCAAGAGACCATCTGGACCTTCTTGTGGTGTTAGCGAAGGATGTGATAACCCATAAATACCATACTGGAAGTGCCAAGGGTCTAGCAACGGTTATGAGAGGGCATCACGCTTAGTGAGAAAGTACTAGTCTTACAAGTAATAACCGTTAGATACACACTAAATAAACCGTTGTGCACCGAACAACCGTTGTATACTGAAAGGCTCTGATTGGCTTATAGCTGCTGCTCCTTCCTTTCGAGGCACCTATCCCGTGCCTAAAAGCCCGTCGTGGAGCACGTCTTATAAGAAGGAAGGCACGCGACGGCAAGCCCTCTCTATCTAGCGCGTATCGGAAGACCTTGATTAAGAGAAAAGGTGATCAGAGGAAAGAGGATAAAGATACTTAAGTTAGTGCTATAACAACCCGTCGAAGTATCTATAAAGTAATACTTGGCTAGGTAGGAATTACAGGGTGGCTAGAATACATATTCAACTCTGTAATTGCCAGATATAGAGCTTGAAGAAAAGCCTTTGACCAGGCCCACGCTGGTGGTTTTACCGCACAGCAGGGTGGGTTTCCTGGGTTTGTTAAGGGGCATCCACCGCGAATTCGGCTGGGCCCTTCGCCAATTAACTCCATGGAGCATGCTTTCCCCCAGGACGGGTTCTCTGCCCAAATTACGCCGGCGATTCCCACGACCACCACGGGTGAATCCTCTTCGATCATAGCAAAGGCAACACTCAGGGCAATTTCAACGCGTTTGGTGGAGCGGGACAACAATTCGAAACCTCTGACGCTGGATCTCCTGACATTTCCCCCCTTTTCCTGCAGGCTGCTTTCATTATATTCCATGCTTGACTTTTCTCTTCTCACATCACAGAGTCGTGAAATGAATGAATACAGGGCGATTCTGAAGTGCTCGATGGGAGGGTATGTGAATACGCTCATGGCTGGTCTTCCTTTCTTTTGTTTTTGGGTCTTGCCTTCGTTCTATCTCTCGCTTGATTTCGTTTCCGCGTTTCACGACTTGTTGAAAGCTCTCAGGAAGGTTTGCGGAGATAGCGCTGTTTGTGGGACGGTTTGGTGGCCGGGCTGACCAGAAGTGTGGGAAAGTGGTTGCTGTGGTGGAAGCTCTTGCACTCAGGTGATCATTTGTTAGCTAAAATCTCCTTAAAATTCGGCACCAATCTCTAATCTTGATAGCAGTGGCAATTCCGAGTCTGTATTTCGCGAACTGAAAAGACGCCCAAGACTTCCTTCTCTGTTCGGGCCACTCTCGATCTCCTGATACACATATTTTCCCACTAATATAGGAACTTTTAAGTCACTCAAATCAATTCATTTTAATTATGAAAATCCCCCCCCCCCAGACTGTATTCGTCAAATACTTATGGCGCTCTGTGGCGCTGTTAATCGCTAAGAGTGCGGGCTAGAAGATCCAGCCTAGTGTAAAAGTTTCAAGAATCCTTTTCCGGGCCGGACCGGTCGTGCGTTCTACCGATGGATTGGTCTACCTACTAAGTATTAGAAACTTTCTGCTAGTATCCAAGTATCAAAGGGGGCACGAAAGACCGCGAACACTTGGACAGAGTCTCCTCCTCTCACAACTTAGCATCCCACACTACTTGCATTTGAGCCCAATTTGAGCCCCATTATGCGCCTGATTTGCACCCTGGAATACATCAGTAAGCTGTATGCAAGAAAATCCCCTAGTATATAGCAACAAGAAAGCTACCGTGCTCTGATATGCCCTTACATGGCATAGTCGGGTGCTTGGAGTCGCACCCTTGCTGACATTGATATGCCGCTACTGCGTGGACGACACCCCTTCTAGGTACTCTGAGCTTAGGGGGGGGGGCGGAACCATCGACCCCGGAGAGACGGGTAAATGGGCAGCAGCGACAGGACCAGATGCGGCAGCTCGGGCACAATGCTTTAGCAGCGAAGCAGGTTCAGAAGGAGGCCAGTCCTCGTCTACGTCAACCAAGGTTAGGTCTCAAATTGAGCATTTCTTGATATAAATCGGGCAGTGATTATCGTCCTTGTGTAAAACTGAGCTTTAAGTGTGCTATGATGTTATAATATACGACCGTCCACAACTTCTAGCTGCCCCTTTCCGAGATGTCCAGAGCGAGTTTTCTTGTTGTCCGAGAGCCTGTATCAAGGGCTACTCATTCTGGTTTCACTCGACTGCAGTGACTGCACACACTTTGCAGATGACTTACGTCTCTTTGGGAATTAGCATATGTCAGCCGGTCAGCTGGTGACTTCGGGGCATAGCCCTCATCTGGGTACCAGCTAGGTACCCTAGGCAATCAAATTTTCAAACACTTCATCCTATGCATCTCGATCTACTTGACAAGGATCTTGAGCATCATAGGCGTCTACAGCAGGTGAGAACCTTGTAAACTCTGATCGATTATCACGTTCATACTCTATACCCTTTTCCCACCGGGCAGGGACCACAGACGACGTCTTGACATGATCTGTGACCTGATGCACGTACAGTATCTGAGTAAGCTCTAGCCCATTCTGAGCATCTTGTGAGCATATTCAGTCTTGGGTTTCGCCCTTCGTAAGGCATCATCTTGTTGCCTTGTATGCCCACGGGGTGCGGATTTGGGCCGCCTTGAGAACTCTTCATTAGATATAACTTGATGTGTGAACCTATGCCCAGGTGTTTCTCAAGCGTGGTTTCAGTCTCGACATAAAACGTCAAGACCACTCCCCGTCTCTCATCTCAGCCATCACATCTTGTAGAAATATTAGTACTCAGCACAGGGCATATTTTATAACCATGGATAGATACAACTGGAGCAACAATGTTCACTATAGCGAAATCGTCAACATCCAGCAAACTTTGGCCCATACCCCGAACACGCATAATTCCGATTTACTAACACAAAACATTACGCAAACGAACTCGTGAGAGGTTTTTTATTCTTTCTGTTTCCCCCTCCCCTTTTATTTTCCCCTTTCTTTCTAATTTAATTTTAAACCATACCTACGTTGCTCGGTCACTCTTGCTGCTTTCCTCTGTTCTTGTGTTTTGGCTTTTCGGCTCCTCCCCGTTTTCTTTCCGTTCTGCATATGCTTTGTTCACTTACTCTTCTTGTGTCTCATTCCCCTGCCCCTCTTGTTGGCATTTGACTCTGAACTCTTCCCGAGAGGCACTTGAAACCAACCCATCAGGTGTATTTCTCGATTGAAAGTTTCTCTGGGCAACAAGCTTGAACGATGTCGGATTTCCCAACTGAGGATCAACGTAAGAATTTGAGGCGAGTCCACGGTCTTCATCTCTGGGTACATCTTCTAGGCCCGAAAATCACTGCGCTTGGGCCCTTTCCAGCCGGCCTTGAAGACATATGCAATGAGATGACACATACAGGTATGATAGTAATTGAGACATGACAATGTCTTGTTTTCATACACCCCTGTCCCGCCATATCATCGCCAGGAACGGGACCAAGACTTTCGCGAAAGTACTAGCGACACTGCTTCGTGGTCCTTGCCCGAGCATGGGTGGGTGCTTGGTGCTGTGCCGCTCGCCTTCTACTGGAGCATTATTCAGGATTTGGAACATATGAGCCAGGCCCTATCTTCGATATGGATAAAAAAGCTAACACGTTCCCACGGCCCGTTCCGGATGTGGACCAATTCAATCGCGTTAGCATCCGGGAGAATAGATATACGACCCAGAATGGACTGCCCCCGAACTTGGGAGTACATAGGAGCCATTATGGCAACCCCCATATGCTCTGATTCATATGTCGCTTGCATTAGGATACCCATCCTGGGCTTGGAACCACACGATCCAAAGGATTTTGCTCACATCCTGGGCATGGAGTTACATGAACCATTTGGAATCACGCGACCCAAAGGATTTTGTTCACATTCTGTTGGAAAGACAATCCGGGATGGATGACCACATGCTTCTGGAAAAACATACGGCCCAGTGCTTTTCCGTCAGATGTTTTACCGAGGACAAAAAGCTTGAAAGTCGTTCGCTTTATTTCGTATTCTATAATACGGTCAAGATGCTTTCCACAGCCAATTTCAAACATGGGACGCCTTTTCGACGGAGCGATGTACTGGCACCTTGGGATAACATTTATTTCCTGAGAGTCTCGAAGATGGTTGCCTCCAAACGGCCCTTTTCTTCGTCTTTTCTTCTTCTTCTATTTCCTTCCTTTTTGTTCCTGGAAATTGATTGGACCTCTGTTTTTGGAACCTCGTCCGATACGATATCTGCCCAGTGGTCAGGACATTGGAACTCAGCAGCTAAAGACCCGATATTTGGTTTTCTTGGACCCATCCTGGACCATCTTGCTCATCCTACCCACCGGAACAGTTGGCTAACTTTGGGTATCGCAGCATCCCAGCAGGCCCGACTATCAACACCGAACCAGACCGGAGCCAGCACGCCCCAGCTGATCTTGGCAGCAAACATTCCTGTGGATTTTGCGGCGTCTCCTTCCGGACCAATTCGGGGCTCGAGCAGCATGGGACCGAGAGCCATCACAACCCGTTCTACTGCACATGCGGGGAGCATTTCTCGAGATCCTCGACACGAAAGCGCCACATCTCGGGGAAGTCGGGCCCTGGGTTCGCTTGTCTGCTCTGCAAGGACAGAGTATTTGGCCGCAAGGACAAGCTGTGCGACCATTACCGTGGTTTCCACAAGGTCGAGGAGGAAGGAATGGACCTCATCCGCTATTGGATCACCACCTCTCAATTGATGCCATGCCCTGATCAGAAGATGGTGGAGGGCTTTCAGCGTCAGGCTGCGCCAAGACAAGGCCTCCGCATCACTTTGACACCGTTCGATGAAAAGTCATGGTCAGCGGATCAACTGTTCCCGCTTTTTACTACCGCCTCCGGGAGAGCGTCAGCTGATATGAGCCCTGGACTCCATGATGATCGAGAAGCAGGCCCGGCATCAAGGTGAGTATTGGTCAATCGATTGGACTGAAATAGAGTGAAATCGGCTGATGGGGCCATGCAGAGAATTTTGCTCATCTTTCGATGCGTTGCGAGCCTTTGATGATTGCAACTACACAGGGTAGATGGTTTGATCTCGGAAACATCTATCCTTACCCCCGTAGCGAAATTGCTACTACTACTCCTTGTTCATTCTCCTGGAGGATTATTTTGCTCGAAGTCTTGGCGGGCTGCATACTTCTGACGAGAGACCTCTTCGGCACCAGTTTCAAAATATCGACAGGCATATCAGAGAAAACAGGTCTCCGAATGGAAGCTAACTATATACTAAATCGGCCATATCCAGCGCGCGTGTTGGCGCTGGAACGGTCATGACATATCTCTACATATTTGTTGGGAAAACTTCGAAGACGGGAATGCTGGGCTGGCTGTATGAAATTTCTCTACTGAGCACTATTAGTCTCAGTTTTTCTAGTCAACCACAAGCTTCGGGCCAAAACGAGTGGAAATAAGATGGTGAATGGCGTTCAGGTTGGTCGATGACGGACATGCATTGGTGGGATGACGGGCATTTGATCAGATTCGCGAGCCAACGATATTATTTCATTAACAAATTCATTACTTGCCCTCCGTTATGAATCCATTGCCATGCTCCATACCCAGCGAGTCTTACTAAGTAAGCAGAAAGCCATGATGTTTGTTCTCTTTTCTCTTTCTACCGAGTAAAGGGTGGTCCTTCCAGTACACTTTTAAGAGAAGGGGAGGGGCTAGGGGTGTTCCCCAGCGGGTATAGGAGTAATCTACTCCAGGAAGACAAATCCAAGCCCATCCATCTCACCACTGACTCTCCATCTCCCGCCCGGAAATCATATTAAAGAGATTCAACCGTGCACTCCACACAATATTCTCCGTACTGCCCTTCTCCCGCATCTCCGGTGGCGGCCTGTCCTCCCTTTCCCCGCCGCCCCCGCCATAATTCTGGATATCACTATCCGCGCTCACCAACCCCTTCGCCTTGTGGTGGAAGAACAGCGGCGGCGTGACACTCAAGCACTTCGCATCGAGTCCCCGATCCCCCTCCACGGCCTCGCCCCGCGCAAGCTCACTCCAGCTCCCCACCGCGCGTCGACAGAGCCACGCGAGCGCGTTGTCGAACGGCCCAGAGAGCTTATCTACGCTGAGATCATAGAGGATCTTCCTCGCGCCACGCAGGGTCAGCGCATACGCGAATGTGCAGATCGGCGCGCCCGTGACGTGCACCCAGCGGGTGCGCTCGGGATGGGCCTTGAAGTCGACGATGCCGGTGATGTGGTCCAGCGGCGGGACGGTAGCGTCGTTGAGGATCGTCCAGTGGCGCGACATGGCTTGCCTGCCTGGGTCTTGGTCGGGAAGGTCCTTGTTTTCCGGGAGGTCTTCGGGGAAGGGCTCGCCGCAGTGTCCGAGCCAGAGGACGTCCCAGTCGTCGCCGAAAGGACTGAGTGGGGTGGAGGAGGTGGAGGAGGTGGAAGACGGCCGACCACTAGGGAACAGAGTGTCCGGTAGGGAGGACATTACGGCGCGGGCACCGGCGGCGACGAGCTCGAGTTGCGGCTTGAGACGGACGTCCCAGTCCATGTCGTCTTCCATGATTAGGGCGGAGTCGAGGTTGTCTTGGACGATTTTCCGGATTGCGTTCATATGCCCCCTCCAGCTGCCAAGATTTGTTTCCATCAACTTCTTGCGGTCCACGCCAAATGGCACCGCCTTGTCCGAGATCTTCTCACCATGCACACCGTCGACCCATTCGACATCGAAACCCGTCAGGGACGAGGCAAGCGCGATCGCATCTCTCTTGTCGCTGCGCTCTGGCAGCCCGACCACGAAAACCTTGCCAAAGCCGAGCGTGCCATTGGTCACCCTGTTCACGTCCTCCGGCTCCGAGTGGCCGTTGTATTCCCTGCCGTATGGCAGCTCGGATTTGGATTTCGAGGACGAGGTAGGGGGCGTGTCTGCGGTGCCGGCCAAGGAGAAGCGTTGTGTGCTCTTGGATGGATGGAGGAGGTAGAAGGAGGCGAAGACGATCAAGGCGACTGCGACGGTGACGACCAGCCGCGGCCGCACGGCGGTGATCATTGGGGAAAGTGTGGGTGCCTGGGCTGGGATGTTCCCAGACGGTTTATTCAGGGACCAGATCTGTGCTGCGATTGAGCAAGAGTCAGCAGTCAGCACCAACAGGCACGCAGGCACGCAGGCACGGAGGCATTGCACTCGTCAGGAACAGCGGAAAGAGCTGAGAGAAGCCATCGAGAGCTTGTGAGAGAGGTCGGAGAGGTCAGACAGGTCAGACAGGTCAGCCGAAGTTCTGCAGGTGCTCGAGATACGAGGTTGGGTTGTCGACAGCGCCAATGACTGCCGCCCCGCGGCGCAGCGCTGTTGGCTTGCATAAAGACCCTAACTACCTTACCTAGGTAAGACCCTGGCGGCTCTGGCCCCTGGTTCGTCCCGTGAAAAAGACCCACTAGAGGTACCTTACTCTAGACCCATACAATCCCACCTTTAGCCGTCACACAGGCGCAGTTGATTAGCCGATCCGCTATGTTGGTATCGCCGATATGCGTGTTTGCTCGGATAAGCTCCGTGACGGTGGAACATCGATGAACATGATAGCAATGCCAAGGGCAATCTTTCTCTTTCTCTTACCATTATTATCTGCCTCTTGGGAGAGAGATCACCTTGAAGATGATCATCTGCCCAGGACTACAAGTACGATGCACCTTTCTATCCGAGCATCAGAGGAAGCAAAACCAGCAATCTCACTTTTGACCGGAGGACGAACATGGGCAATGCTTCACTTAGAACGAATGAAAATTGTTGGGCCGTAGTTCTGAAGCTGCTTTGCCAATAGCAACCATCGGTCGAGGTGAGCGATAGGAGGAGGAGCGCATCTCGGAGGCCTCAAACGCTTCCAACCCCAGTCGCGACTACGAGTAAGCAAGCACCCCTGACCAGACCACCATAGCTTCCCGCCGTGTATGCCTCATGCTCCCACGGTCTCACGAGTCTTCCGTCCTTGGCCAAGCTCTAGCATGATCCACTCGTACGCAGCCCACTGCACCGCATTCACGATGAAGGCACGTATACTGCAGACCGTCAAGCCCCGGAAGAAGACCCGTAGTCCGCCTTCCCTGTAAGCCTCTCTCGCGACCTCCATCGCACCCATCCTCTTGGGCGGTGTCCTGACCAGAGGCATCCTCTCTCCCGTCACGACAGCTCGGGTGCCGGAGCCATGAACCTGTGCCTGCACCCTCGTCTTGATCACATCCAGCGGAAAGATACTCAACCAAGTGACAATGCCGGCGATACCACCGCAGAGTAACACCTTCGCGGCCTCAGCACCACTGACACCCTCAACCCCTGAAATAGTCTCGCCATCCACTCGCCCATACCCGCTGTCCTGCAGCCCCCTCTCCATCCACCGCGTGCTTAACTCATAACTCCAGAAATAGAACCCGTATCCGACACTATCCCGAATCGCCGTCACAGTCCCACCGAAATAGAGACCTCGCACCCCGCCCTCAGTCCGCCAGATCCGCTTAACGATGTTCCAGCTAGCAGCCTCGGCCGGGGTGGACGCGAGCTGTGCACGGCACTTGATGAGCTCCGTGGGCGTGGAGACGGCCCATGTGGCGAGGCCGCCTATGGCGCCTGCGAGGAATGTTGTCCAGAGATTCGAGCCAGTGGTAATAGGTGCGTTGGTGGCTGCGATAGGCTGCGGTAATGAAGGAGAAGGGAACGTCCGGTTGAGCAGGGCCTCGGAGCGGTTGTAGCTGACGAAGAGGATCGCATTGAGTGCGCCGTACCCGAGGATCGGAGCGGCTGTGCCGGTCGAGAACTTCCGCAGGAGGGACAGGGCCGTGGAAGGGGATGACGGGGCCGGAGATGGTACGACACATGGCGGTGAAGATAAGCTAGGGATGCTGGTGCCCTGTGCCTGGAGCCGAACCTTCAGGATGTCCAGGGGATTGCCGATGATGATGCCCACGGCCCCGGATATGTAGCCGGCCCAGAAGTCGGCTGACATACCGTATCTATATCCAGTAATCCCTCCGATATCATTATCGAGTCGCACTTCCGGAAGACGATGCGGGTTATGCGGCCTTTGATGTGTCGACGACAAGAGACCAGCCTGTTAGACTTCATGCAGCCGGTTCTCAATCTCATGAAGATATCCAAAATGATTGAGATACAAGGTCCTCAGAAGGCCAAATCCCAGACTGCTCGCCACAGGAAGTTGGCTGGCCGTGGAAGGACATGGTAGGTGCTGCGTTCGATCTCCAGTGTCCGGAAGGAAACAAAAGAGGGGTATCCAGGGTTCGGGTTGAGATATAAGGAATTCCTTACCAAGCCTTTTCGAAACCAGTGCGCAGTGATTCGAGAAACAATTGAGTTTCAGTCCATGAGCAATGCAGAATCCAAGTCGAACAGGAGAGCATGGAGGAGTTTGAGGCAAGGGCTGGTGTTGTTATACAAACAAGTAGCGCCCAAGCATCCGGAGCTAACTCCAATACTCCCAACGGCAGCCTGGAATCTCAAGACTGAAATCAGGTTCATCGAATATCTTGGATTTTATCTAATATTTCGACGTCATTGACACAAATCAGGTCTCATTGACACCGTTGAGTTGCAGTATTGATTAAGGCTGCGGTCGGCAGCACGTGACTCGGTGAGGCAGACGCGTCCTCTTTCCTTGGCAAGGCGCGTTTTCCCCTCGCAAGTCAACAAACCATATCCACACACCCGACTTCATCCCCGAGGTACCCGAGCTTTGAAGTGGCGACGAGCAGCGTCTGGATTGAACGCTTACGGAACAACTCGAGCACGATGTGAGCATTCTTCCACCACGCATCTCCTTGAATTTCATACTGAGTGATGCTGTCCAGGACGGAGGCCGTGTCGACGCCCAAGGCGATCAAGGAGAACGTTGCGCCTAGGAGCCGCTTCCCTACGCCCCAGACCGTTGACAAGCTGCACAAGCCCTTCAAATGCCCCGGCTCTGCCAACAGAACTCCCGCCGCAGACCGACCTGCCAGGAAGAAGAGAAAGATAGATTACAGGGGAGCTGATGGGTCCGTCGACGCCGACAAACCCTATACCAATGAAGATCGCCTCGCCCTCGCCAATCGAGATGCCAACAAGTTCCCCGTCTTTCAGGTCAAAGACAAATCCACCGTCTTCCGCAAGGCATTCGCTATCCCTCTCATCAATAAGGACAGTGCTGCCTTCAACCCGAACCGGCCACCACCGACCTTGGGCCTGAGACAGGGCGCCGTCTTCGTCGCCAAGCCGCTGCACGACCCGAGTGGCGAGTTTGCCATTGTTCTCTACGACCCTACGGTTGACGACAAGCCCACTGAGCCTGAGAAGCCAAAAGAGGAGGCGAAGCCGATCGAGAAGATCGATGAACCACTCATGCACAAGAGCTTGGCCGAGATCCTTGGTATCAAGAAGAAGGTCGAGGGCAAGCATCCTCGTGTTCCTGTCGTCATCGATCCCAAGCTGGCCAAGGTACTGCGACCGCATCAGATCGAAGGTGTCCGGTTCATGTACCGGTGTGTCACTGGCATGATTGACGAGAAGGCCAATGGCTGCATCATGGCGGACGAAATGGGTTTAGGCAAGACATTGCAGTGCATCACGCTGATGTGGACTCTCTTGAAGCAGTCGCCAGACGCAGGCAAGACATCAATCCAGAAAGCCATCGTCGCTTGTCCTTCCAGTTTGGTTCGCAACTGGGCGAATGAGTTGACCAAGTGGCTGGGACCTGGTGCCATCAACCCTTTCGCCATCGATGGCAAGGCTACCAAGGAAGATCTCATTCGACAGCTCCGACAGTGGGCCATCTCAAGCGGTCGTGCTGTCACCCGTCCAGTTATCATTGCCTCCTACGAGACACTCCGTCTTTACGTGGATGAGTTGAAGAACTGTAAGATTGGTCTGATGCTCTGTGACGAGGGCCATCGCCTCAAGAACGGAGACAGTCAGACATTCACAGCCCTGAACAGTCTTGACGTCACCAGAAGAGTCATTCTGTCGGGAACACCCATCCAGAACGATTTGTCCGAGTACTTCTCGCTCATCAGCTTTGCCAACCCGAACCTGCTCGGCACCAGACTGGAATTCCGCAAGCGATTCGAACTTCCTATTCTCCGAGGTCGAGACGCCGATGCCACTGACAAGGAAAGGGAGAAGGGCGACCAGTGCTTGACTGAGCTGCTCGGAATCGTCAACAAGTTCATCATCCGCAGAACCAACGATATTCTGTCCAAGTACCTGCCAGTCAAGTACGAGCACGTCGTCTTCTGCAACCTGGCTCCCTTCCAACTCGATTTATACAACTACTTCATTACAAGTCCCGACATCCAGGCTCTGCTTCGTGGCAAGGGTAGCCAGCCGCTGAAAGCCATCAACATTCTCAAGAAGCTGTGCAACCATCCAGACCTACTCGATCTGCCCACCGACCTGCCTGGTAGCGAGCAGACGTATCCGGAAGACTTTGTCCCCAAGGAAGCTCGTGGTCGTGATCGCGACATCAAGCCTTGGTACAGCGGCAAGATGCACGTTTTGGACCGCATGCTGGCGCGCATCCGTGCCGACACCAACGACAAGATTGTCCTGATCTCCAACTACACCAGCACACTTGACCTTTTCGAGCGTCTTTGCCGCAGTCGAACCTACCCCTGCCTGCGTCTTGACGGTACCATGAACGTCACCAAGCGGCAAAAGCTCGTCGACAAGTTCAACGACCCCGAAGGTGACGAATTTGTCTTCCTCCTTTCCAGCAAGGCTGGTGGTTGCGGTCTCAACCTCATCGGCGCCAACCGTCTCGTTCTTTTTGACCCCGACTGGAATCCAGCAGCCGACCAGCAGGCTCTCGCCCGTGTATGGCGTGACGGGCAAAAGAAGGACTGCTTCGTCTATAGGTTCATCGCAACTGGCACCATTGAGGAAAAGATCTTCCAGAGGCAAAGTCACAAGCAGTCACTATCGTCATGCGTGGTAGACGAGGCGGAGGACGTGGAGCGGCATTTTAGTGCCGACAGCCTGCGGGAGCTGTTCCAGTACCGACCGGGCACCACGAGCGATACGCACGACACGTTTAAGTGCAAGCGGTGCAAGCCGGATGGGCGGCAATACATCAAGGCGCCGGCGATGCTGTATGGTGACACGAGCACATGGAATCATTTTGTCAATGAGGCGCTGAAGGAGATACAGGACTTGCTGCTCCGACAGGAGTGTGGGTCAGATGAGGTGTCAGCTGTTTTTCAGTACATCTCACATTGATGTGTTGTTTGTTGCTGGTGTCGTTGTAGTGCCTGGTTGTCCGTTTTTGCTGTTTGTGATTGATGAGGCGGTAGTGGGACTGACTAATGTGTCTGTATTGTGGGGCGCATGTGGAGCATTGGTGTGGGTGACATTGATGCATGGCTGGAGTTTTTGGAGGGATGCAGAAGACATGATGGGGATACACCACCTACCTACATGCAAGAGAGTTTCAAAAAAAAAAAGAGTTTTTTTTGGAAAAATAATAATAAAATATGAGCAGGTGTGCATGTATGTCGACACTGGCAGAGGCAGTTCTGGCAGTTCTGGTACGAAGGGATGAGCACACTCCCTGGTCCAAGGGGGGGGGGGGCGAGCACACCCGTGACTGCCGACTTCCACAGAATACCAGTATGTTTAGGCTTGCTCGAAGCCATCCATCTTACCATCGATGTCATCTCACCGCCAAACGGGTATCTGCATGCTGACGCGGTGGCTTGAAATACGCGGGCTCCTGTATGGTTTGGAGAAGGACGCTGTCATAACCCGCCAAGGCTGAGTGTGGCCTAGGCGCCGTTCTGGGATCACATGTATTACAGAACAAAGAAAAGGGTCCAGTTGCTGAGTGAGACAAGAGAGTCTTTATGTCCATTTGCGGGAGGAGATTTGTTTGCTGGGCAGTGAATCTGGGCGCCTACAGCGGAAACTCACAGGCTATCGGTGACTATCCATCCTCCTCCACTGATGAGGTTCTTTCCGTGGCTGACATACCCCCCGAGGTCTTCCTCCGGTTCTTCCAAGGTCGTGCCTGCCCCTTTCTTCTTTCTTCATTGCGCAACGTCGAGCTCCAGGCAGCAGCACCGTTTCTGTCCTAAATCATCCATCCTATCCGAGACCATGAAATGTTGACACCTTGCAGAAGAGGATCAAGAAGAAGAAGAGCATTGCCCGAAACTCCACACAGGATCTCTCAATAGAGCAAAAACCGCATCTCGGTATCACCTGCCACAACTTGAGCCGTCGACGAGGGCGCGGCTAGTTCGATCCTCAGAGATCCTTCCATTTCCATTTGACGACCACTCCCCTGCGAACCCAAAAACCCAGCCAGTGCAAGCCGGAAAGCTCAAAAAGGCGCGTGACACCCGCCGGATCCTGTCTCGAAGACTCGTCTCCCTGCGCCGCTGCGCCGCTGGCGGCTTCCTCGCGGTGCGAACAGCAACGATAACCCAAGCGCATCCACTCCAAACTCACCCAACGGGAATCGCTCGAGCCACATACAGTACATTCGGCCAACCAGCTACGGCCGGAGGCGCGACCTTGCCGACCTTGAGAAAGGAAGCCAAAACAAAACCAAAAAAGGCTTTAAAAATAAAACACAAAGGTCCAGCTTAGCGTCACTTGAGAGTGGAAAACGAGCAGCGAGAGATTTGTTGGATCGAAAACGAAATGAGCCCTCAGATGCACAACAGGTACCACCAGCCTTATTATGCGCGACAGGGTCAGCCGAGAGGCGCAGCGCCAACGCAGCAGAACCAGCATCAGCAACCTGCAGCTTATACGGGTCAGGCGCAGGCAGGAAGAGCTGCCTCTGCAACTATTGCGCCGGCGCCGGCGCGCTTAATTAACGGTACCAGTAAGTCTCACCTGTGTGTGCAAAAGTACGATGGATGTGTCTCAGACACTGTGGGGCGCGAGGAGCAAATTGCGAGAAACCTGAAGCTTTTTCTATCTGCGATGCGACGCGACGACGACGACGGCGCCTTCCCATTTCCCATGGGAGTGTCAATACCAGAGGGCCGGGTAGAGAGACACGACTTGCGATCGACGAATGTTCCGATGGATAATGGATCAAAGATCAAAGCTTGACGATCCCCCGCGAAACTGCAAATTCGCACGCGCTGCAGGGTCCTCGCACGCGAAACCTTGCCAAGTCTATAAAAAGGCACATAAAAACCGCCAACTGTGCCCATCCCCGTGGATCCCCGTACCGCCCCTTCCGCGACCAGGGACCTCCCATCCCAGTGCCGTCATCGTCATCGACCCGGGGCTGTGCTGGGGTGCGCCGAGCCCTGCGAGCCCTGCGAGCAGCCAGACGCGCACATCCAATGTCGAGATTGGACGTGGACAGTGCTTGTACAGATGGCTCGTCATAGCGCATGATTCGCCCCGCTCGCCGCCTCTGCCCCTGGCTACCTCACCTGCCCACGTACCAACGTAGCGTAGCCATCGACCGCTGCCGTTGAGGTAGGTAGCACCCAGGCATACGAGTCCCAATGGTGGCCAACACGTTACCCTCGCTGGTGGATCCGGAGGATTCTTGGAACAGTGGTCCGCCCAGCAGTCCGGGTTCCTTTACGAGGCTCTTTTTTTCTGGGTGCCTCTCAAAAGTGCTTTGCAGGCAGACAATGCTCTAAGGGTTTTTTTTATATCTTTCATCGAGACGGAGAGGGGACCATTTTGATATACCCACCTCTTCGAAAAGGGGCTTAGAGTGACGGCTCATCCCTCCCATCCATCCCTGGCGGAACCCACCGCGGATCTCGACAACTATTTCGGATGGTTTGCGTCTTCTAGAAGCTCCAATGCCCCTCTCTACCCACGTCGCTCCTTTCCCATCAGTGCTTCTCGCCCGTCCAGTTCGGAAAAAGCTTCAGGTTTTTGCAGATTTGCTTGCGGATTAGCGGGCTTACGGGTGCAGGGGCTGAAAAGGGTCCTCCAGCTGACAGATCGTCTCACTGTTTGTATTTATGCAGGCTCGACCCCCCCGCACCTAAGCATTTCCGACGAGAGCATGCCGCAGTTTAGTTCGACATATCTGCCCGGTGGTCTAGACGATTACCAGATGCCCGAGATGTACGCGCCGTCTCCTCAAAGGTGAGTAAGCCCCCAAGCACAACGCTCCAACCCAACTATGCCCCCCCGGAAATTCGGTTTTTGTGGCACCGCACAAGATCGTCGCGTTTTCGTGAGCACCTTGGAGATTTCTGGCCCCTCCCCCTAAAATGATAGGGCGCTGAGGGCTGACGTTGGATCGGGCACTACTACAGGGTTATGCCCGAAGTCCCTCAAAACATCCAACAAGACCTCCAACGGATGGAATTTGAAGCTCGTCCACGACCGAACAACGGCTCGACAACCAACTACCTTGGCGACGTCGGCCACGCCCGCGGCGAGTCGCTCAGCAACGCCCTGTCCGACTACACCGGCTCAGACAAGGAGTTCCGCCCCTTCGAGGACGGCCAGAAGTACTACCATTCCATGGCGGACTACGAGGCGCCTGGCGACTCCCCCTTCCCCCGGGTAAAGGGGGAGAACATACCGCCCAGCGACAAGGAGAAGGAGGAGATATTATACAATGCGCGCTCGCACGTCCTGCACTCCAACAATGTTAACATGCAGCTGACATGGGCGCGGGACTCGCTCAATTACGTCGAGACCGCCGCCGACGTGAGAGCGCGAGACCACCGCAACAACTATGGCGCCCGCCCTCAGACACCGGCCATGGAACACGACCTCAAAGTTGACGCCATGAGCATCGTGCAGTTCCTCGTCGAGCAGGGCCACCCCGAAGCTATCTTCATGAAGGCCAAGTGGGAGGAGTTTGGCAAGTTCGGGGAGAGACAAGACAAGAAGGCGGCTTTCATGCGGTACAGACAGGCGGCGGAGCAGGGCTGGGCACGCGCCGAGTACAGAATGGGCATGCTCTACGAGAACTCCAATGACGTTGACAAGGCCATCCAGCACTACTACAATGGCGAGCGGGCGGGCGACTCGGCTGCCATGTACCGACTGGGCATGATGTCCCTGCTGGGACAACATGGCCAGCGACAGGACTTCCACCGCGGCATCGACATGATCAACCGGGCGGCGGACACGGCGGACGAGGATGCCCCGCAAGGAGCCTACGTATATGGTATGCTGATCGCGAGGGATCTGCCAGATATTGTGGTCCCTGAAGATCTGCTCCCATACAAGGTCGATACCGCTCGGCAGTACATTGAAAAGGCCGCCTATCTTGGGTTCGCTAAGGCGCAGCTGAAGATGGGCCAGGCTTACGAGCTGTGCCAGCTGGGCTGCGACTTCAACCCCTCATACTCGCTGCACTACTACGGCCTCGCTGCCGCCCAGGGACAGCCGGAAGCTGCGCTTGGTGTCAGCCGATGGTTCCTGTTTGGATATGAGGGTACCTTTGCGAAGAACGAGGCATTGGCGTTCAAGTATGCGAAGCAGGCGGCGGACGCGAAGCTGGCCACTGGCGAGTTTGCCATGGGCTACTACCACGAGATAGGAATTCACGTACCCAAAGACCTGAACGAAGCTCGACGGTGGTACGATTTGGCGGCGTCGCACGGCAACCAGGACGCTGTCGGGCGGCTGGACAGCTTGAGCAAGGACAGGAGCCTGTCTAAACAAGATCACGAGACAACAGCGCTGACCCGTATCAAGTCTCAGCATGGCTCAATGAGAGGAAAACGACCAGAGAGGCTCCAGCGGATGAAGGATCAACAGCCCATGGCACCGCTGCCCGAGTCTGGCCCAGGGACACCAAACTACCCCGACGGAAGGAGCCCGAGGGCCTCCCCAAATCCTTCACCAAGATATGGACCACAAAGCGCCGATGGTCGAGCACCCGCGTTTGCTTTGAACGTGGCTGGGGACCAGGGCTTGGCTATGCGGCCGAAATCAGCAGCACCCTACCCCGAGGATGAACCGCAGCCTCTTAGCGTGAACAGACCGAGATCTGCCGCCCCGTATCCCGACGAGGGACCTAGAGGACCTCCACAACAGCAGCGACCATACTCGGGACTTCCTCCGCCAACTCGTCCTACGGACCCGTACGGACCCCGTCCAGGAAGCGCCGGTGGCCGGCTGGGTTCTGGACCCAACCTGGCGCCAGGTGGTGTCATCCCGCCCGCAGGCACCATGCCCGGCCAAGGGCGTGGTCGTGTGGCCTCGGCTAATGCACCATATCCTCCGGGACCTGGTCCCGCCTCCCCCTACCCACCCGGAGGACCAGGCGGTTATCGACAAGGTAGCATGAGCGGCCCAGGCTACGGCGGACCTAAGCCATCCTCCGGACCGGTTGGAAATGGTATGGCGGTTTTAGCTGCTTCAAATTCATTTTCTAACAGTGTTGACCCGATGATGAAAAGGCTAACCAAACACTCCCCCTATGTAGCAGCAGGACGAGGAGGACCCCCAACAATCCAAGCACCCTACGGCAACATGCCCCCAGCGCAGCAGTCCCCACCCATGGTGCCGCCCCAAAACGCGCCCTACGGGGGCAACGGTCCACGACCCGGCTCCCGCGCCGGCGCCGGTCCGCGGAACGACTCGATGGGTGGAGCCCCGCGGTACGACTCGCCCCAGGGTCCAAGACAATCCAGCCAGCCAACGCCGCAGCCGCAGCCGCAATCGCGCCCGTCGCAGGGCGTGAGTCTCAGCGATCGACCACCTACGGCGCAGTCCGCGCACGGGGCGAGGCCAATGACGGCGAGCCCTGCGCCTAGTGTTAAGTCGGCGACTGCGACAGCGGCTGCAGCTGCGAAGCCGCCGAGGGCGCCGACGGATCACCCCGATGGAAAGACCGTGGGCGGGGGGCCGGCTACGTTTGATGAAATGGGGGTGCCGAAGGTGAAGGATGATAAGGATTGTGTGAGTGTTGCCTCCTTGTGCCCCTTGCTCATCTATTGTGGCTGGTTTCTGTGGTTACCCAGCTCTGCTGGATGGAAGACACGTTCGCGAAAAATTGATGGCCCCATGCTGATAAGATCACAGGTCGTTATGTAAATGGCATTCTACAGAAGACATTGGGAGCAGAACAGAACAGGAAAAATACTTGCAACGCGCGTATAACATTGCGGGAAAAGATACCATGGGTGGGCTTGCGAGCATTTGCATAATCCATTATTCTACATATCGTTGACGGAGGAGTCGCTTAATTTATTTTTCCTTTTAGATATGCACCGCAACACACGGTGATGTTTTGTTTGTCCTTCCAAAAGCACAATGAATGGCATTTGAGTAGGGTTCTCATGTGGTCTCCGGGATCTGGCTGGGCATGACGACTTGTACCTCGTAACAAAATTTGCAACTAGGTTGGCAGGATGTCTGGTAGGCATTGGCAAGTTTGAGTTATCCTCCTTGGCTTGTGCCACCAGTACAGGATTGATAGCCATTACGGAACAATCACACATCCTCTTTCTCTCTCTCACACACACACACACAAACCGGGATGCGGACTCGCTCAGGGGTACCACCAAGGCATCCTGATATTTTCCATCATTGAGCGGGACGTAGCTGGTCCTACTGCGGCCGGGAGAGAGAGACCTGGTAAAACAGTCCCCTTCCC
>MUZH01004021.1:0-18222 GCA_003012965.1 Juglanconis oblonga | reverse complement strand
TTCTGAAGACGATGAAGTCCTAGTTCTACTTTAGAGTCTCGGAGCGATCCAGATGACTTTGGAAGTAGTATTAATGACCTTCTATTGAATTCACTTTCCAGGGGCGACAACAGAGAACTCGAGCATGGGCAGTCAGGAGTGAAAAAACATGGGTGTACTTCTTGAACTCCGCTATGACACGGCAACATCATCTTGTGTGGATCAAGTGCTTCACCGAGACAGTCTCTTCGATAGGTAAATGTCTGGCATGGAGAGCCGAGCTTGGTGTAAAAACTGGAACGGCATTACTGTCTACATGCGTCAGGTGGTCATCAAGAAGACGCATTTACGTAGGTATTTTGCCAAAGACATGCTCGGTATTCTGCCCTTTCCTTCCGTTCAGCGCCTTCACCAAAACTTCCTTTTTGATATCTCAACCAACCCACCGCACGCTGAAAGACATCGCAAATCAGGTAGAAACAAAACCAGCCCCCAAGCTTGGCGAACAACCTCTTTCCGTGAGGCTAACGACCACCAATCTGCCCCTTCGGAATCGGCCGAATCCACGACGTCAACACATTTACGCCAACGTGGATACATCCGATCACCCAGAAGGCCTTGGCATAACCTTTCCCGTTGTCCATATACCTGAAGATGATCGCGAAGACCACGCCTCCCAGATTGCCGATACCACCCGTGAACCCGGACACGATCCCGTTCGCGTGAGGGTGAACATGCGGTACAAGCGCAAAGTTGGCACCGTTGCCCGCCTCCAGGAAGATGGCCATCAGCGCGATGAGACCATTGAACGTGTTCAGGTCCCTCGGGTCGATCTTGCCGATGATGATCAGCAGGATCCCCGTCAGCACGCCGCAGAGGTGCAGCCACCCTTTCTTCAGCCACAGGCTGTGGCCCGAGTAGCTGTACAAGGCATCTGCGATGACGCCGCCCATCGGCCGCGTGGCGAAGTTCAGGAGGCCGAACATGGCGGCCCACATCGTGGCGCCCGTCTGCCCGAGGTAGGGGAAGTTGGCGAGGTAGTACGACGAGAGGACCGAGTTGATGGAGAGCTCCGCGCCGAAGGAGCACGCATAGCAGAGCATCACCGTCCAGGTCTGGGGGGAGATTGCGACCTTCAGAATCTCCTTGGGCGAGGGCTTGACGATGACTTCGCCCTGGGCGGTCTGGAGCATCTCTTCTTCGGAGATGGGGGCTTCGTGATCGGCGAGGTGGTTGGGAGAGCCGTTGGATTCGAGCTTCGGGGAGCCGTGGTCCTTATTGTCTTCCTTGGCGAAATCCTGTCCATCGAGGGAGTGCGGCGCTGGGGGTTTCTCTGTGATCGAGCCCGGTACGGCGACGATGGCGTTGTCTTGAATCCCGTGCGAGCGCAGGTTCTCCTGCACATGCAGCTTTCTGTCGCTCCACTTTCCCACGGGGGTGTCGGGGCAGAGCAGCAGCAACGCAATTCCGGTGAAGATGAGCATGATCAGCGGCACGATGAACGTCAGCCGCCAGGCCTGGTCCATCGAGTGACCGTGGGCGACGAATGAGTCGTACACCGCGGGCATGATGAAGTATGTGACACCACCACCGGCGTTACCCCATCCTCCTGTAACGGCGTTGGCCGTGCCGACGATATTCTTGTCGAAGAAGCCCGTCGACCACACCTGGCATGGCACGAAGGAGCCGCCCAGGATACCAATGAAGAAGCGGCTCGCGTAAAGGCCATTTGCTGTCTGGACTAGGGGCGCCAGACCGACGGGAATGGCGCCCAAGAGGAGTGTCCCGGCGAAGACTTTGCGTGGGCCAAACTGGTCGCATAGGGGACCGGCGATGAAGCGAACGATGAGTCTGCAGGGTAGTGTTAGGGTGCTGGTCCGTCAACAAGGTGTGGAAGAGACTAACGTTGCGCAGATGGAGACGATGTTTGAGTTGGCTACTTGTGCTGTCGTCAAGTGAAGATCGGCTTTGATGGTGGCCGTCAACTACACAGGAATCTATCAATATCACGGGCCATATATTCTGGTACGATAGTGTTTTGCTTCCTTACCAGTGGTGGAAAGGCTATCGATAATCGGTGTCAGCAGCTGTTGTTTCAGGACAAGATATCGCGGCGAGGAGCTGCATTTGACGTACTGTACCACGCCCAAAAGGCAACCATGAAGCCAAACCACGAAAAGAAGAAAACGCGGCCATATGGATTGATAGGGTTAAGCACAGGCACCGCACGAGCCTTCCTGTTGACCGGATTGATCGCAGGGGGCGTGTACAGGTCGGCGAAGGTGAATTTCAGCCCCATCTTGCAGCTTGCTCCGTGCGGCACACAAGACCGTCGAAACCGTGGTTCGAACCGTTTGTAATTGAACAAGTCGTGCAATCGAAGTGTATCCTTTAATGAAACGTGAATTCGTTGAGTCCCTGATGAAATATTCTGACGTTCTGTCCTGACGTTCTGTCAGGGGTCTCGACTGTATTTCATATCAGTGCTCCCTTCTGCCGCGTTACACGCATCTCCGGAAACCCAAGACAGTGGGCCACACAATCGAGCCGTTTCCGCGGGCCTGGTACTAGCTTTGCAGATATGGAATATCATTCTCGGTAAAGTCTTGAAAGAACACTTACCGGTTCGCTGCAACGGGGAGACACCCTCGAGGGTCCCACGGAGCCGAAGGGCTCGGCCAAAGCTACCGAGCTACTAGCTATCAACCCAAGCCATCAATTTGGGGGGGAGGGGCTGATCTCATGTACGATAACGAGACCTCCGGTCGACCTTGTCTGTTCGTCTTCGTTAAAATGCGAGTTGCGGAAATTCCTTTGAGATCGTCTTTGACTACGGGGAAGCTCGCCAGTTGACCAGCAGAGACTGGGCGGCGGGGTCAATCGGACAAAGTGAATGCAAATGGCAAGCATGACCAAAGTTCGAAGAGGTTGGTGAGAATCAAATTCGCACGAGTTTGGGACGCCGCATGTGACGATAGCCCAGTAACAGCCGCAGCCCGCGAACACCACTTGGCAAGCTCAGTCGTCCCTGAATGGCGAAGCTGCACTAACACCCGACCATGCTCGCGGGACAGAACGCTGTCGCCATGAACCAGCATCATCATTCGCGGCTTCCTTGCATCGGATGGCCTTATCTTGGTGGAAACGACGCTTCGAGTGATGTCAGACGAGCTGGTGATTCCGGCGGTGATGTCGGAGAAAGCCAAGTCGGATTATTGCAGCCTCGCATTGGTCGAGACTGGCTCACGATAAGGTTTGGCGTTGAAAAGACGTTAGCCCACCACGAAAGCAAGATGATTGACGACCAACCAAGATGCGTGACATGGGAGAGATAAGAGATCAGTATCGAGCTATTCAGCCGTAGCATGTTCGCGTGCCGCGTGGTTGAAAGCCTTGTTGTCGTTGCGATGGAAGTTGGTCCATCGTTGAGCCGCGAGACGGACCTGCCTGGACCTGCCTGAGAAACGGATATTTGTAATGGCTTGACAGGGATAGGCCGCGTCTCTGCTAACAGCTTGTGGGGCTTCATGGGTGGCGAAGGAATAGTGCAAGACATCCCGCGGCCTGTGCCTGAGGTGGCCCTGTGGGGGTCTCGCATCCCTTCCCTCGGAGATGTTCAGACAACATCCACTACCACCATGACGTCCAACCTCGTCTGTCCCGGAGATCATGTTCATGCTTTATTATCATCCCCTCTCAACGATCAGATCAACTCTGTCTCATTTGGCCAAGCTGGACCGCGCCGATTCTTAGCCTATCATCACATCGCCGGCACGCGCAGAAACGCGTTTGCCCCAGAGCACTGGAAGAGAACGCCTCCCTTGAGTTCTTTGAGTTGGAATATGTGGGTCGACGCGGAGGCGGGATGGTAAATGCTCAGGACTCAGAAGGGTGAGACCGAGTGGCTTCAGAAACGGGTCCATCGAGGCCGCAACTGGGCCACCTTTTTCCTCTGGTGTGAGAGCGTGAGGCGCTGCGGTCCAGACCTGGCTGGTATGCGGAACGGCTCGCAAGCATCTGGGGAAGGAAAACCGGAGCCACACGTGGCTATGCCGGGGCAGTCTCCGGCCGATTAGTGACCTCCCCCGGGTAGACCAACCGGCGACCTGTCTCGAATACTCACGTGCCAACGTTCCAGCCTCGCGTCTTGCTGCGTTAGCTCTTCGGATCGTCCTACTCAACTTGTTGGCGATTATCCCACAGATACTCTCCTGAAAGTGAGACACCCGCTTGCGAGATCATTCAGCTGCGCTGCGATGACTCTCGCCGCAAGGGCTTCAAGTGCTGATGCCTAAGAACAAGCCTCATATTCTCTAAGAGATTCTCAGAGATGAATCTCCTTTGTCTGTCTTTTGGCCATAGGAGCTCGGACAACTGAGAACTGCAGAGAGGCTTGGCGAACATGGACGGTGATGGGAGAGAGACATCCAAGTCACGCAAATGGACAAGCCATCATGTGCTGTGCACCCCAACCGGTCACTAACGACAGGCGGTCCTAGCGCATCGTCAAGATAATGTCACAGCTCTCCTAACTCGGCGGCGACGGCGACGGCACTCGGCGGAAGCATGCTAGCCTGACGGATGTGCCAGCGGGAAGGAAGCTTGTCACGAGTACCTGGACCAGGGTTCTGTCTCGTCAAAGAGACGAAGACGAGGCTGCCATGCGGCCAGACGCGAGGCTAGGTAAGAGAGGGTGCTCGTTTCCTCGCATGCATCATGACGCTAACTGACCATCACAGCATACGACGTCTACAGTATCGCTTGTCGGTCTGAGGTGCTTACCGTCGCGTATGCGGCTCGGTCGATTCTCTCGTCAGCAGCGATTCAGCATTCCTGGTCACGGGATCAAGCCGCTTGAAGGTAGCGTCCTCATCCTACTCGTCATTGCGCAGGCAGGTTTCGGAATTCCTGACTTCATCGGCACGTAATGCCAATGATTTGGCCCACGACTGGAGTCACTGGACGGCGAGCAGGAAACTCGTCGGTGATGTTCAAGTGGTGGTCGGGTGTCGGTCGCCTCACTGCCATCGGATGTCGGGATATGGACCCAATCCGGAATGCGGACCGAAAGCCGACTCCACCTTTGCCGTGCCGTTCCGGCGGCTCTGCTGCCGCATCCACCAGCCGTCAACGAACCTGCACCGACCTTTCAATGGCCTGGCTTGCAGTTGAAACAGATTGTGTCAGGACTTCTGGAGCGCCCGGTCGTTCAGGGCATCATGGCAGTGCACTCTGGTGGTCGGTCACTCAGGCTGTTTCTCTACTCCTCCCATGAGACTCCATGCCAAAGAATATCGACGAGCTGTACACAGTAGCTCCGGCTTGGACGAGCATCCCGAGTCGGAACTGTGGATCACGGGCAGAAATGTTTGCTCGCCGCCCGCCGTCAGCCCTGCTGTGCGATGACTGCAACAAAGTCGACAGGATGGGGTCTCACACGTGAGAAGACCCATTTTCCTCGCCGAGAAGAGTCTGGAGCGTCGGTTGCTGCAGCTGTGTCCACATTTGGCGCAAACGTTCCCGAACCCACGGACATCCAGCCAGTCATAGATCGAGATATCCATACTTGACAACCTCTCCAGCTCTTTTAATGCCACATGCGGCATGGTCCCGGCAGGGCCCTCCGGGAGTCGGGGTGGGCCGTGCTCGGACTCCAACGTCACAAACTCCTTCTAGGCAAGTAACTATCCATCTGTGGTGACTCCGGAAGGCTTGGGAGAAAATTCCAGCTCGTCTAGGCGTACGGAAGCATGGATGAAAGGCGGTCAACGATCTTGCTCATGTCTCCTCTCGTTTGAGACATGTTGTTAATTAAGCCCCTTCCAAGTCTTCTTCCTACTTGAGTCTGTTGGTGTGTCTATAATCTCTCAATTTCATCACAGAAGTTAACGGATGTGAATACACGAAAAACTACCGTGCAGTCGATACTTTCTCTTCCATCATCGTGAACTTGTAGCTTCTGCCCGTCCCCAAGACTTGTCCCCATCCTGTTGACGTTGTCCACTCCAGAACGAGGGATCTGCGACTCCGTACCAACCCCAAAAGATGGCTTCTTCAGACTTTCGGTCGATACAAGGGCCAACAATACGTGGCTCGGAGGAGACAGAGAAGACCCTACCGCAACCATCTACGTCAACCTCCCCTCCAACACCACCTAGCATACCAACGCAAGAGACCTTCGTCTCAAGGGTAAAGCAACACCTCTTCGAGCCCGTGAGGCCATCCATGTTTGCAGAAATTGAGCTGCTTATCCTAACTTTCTGCACCGGTCTACAAGGTGAGCACCAGTCAACACACAGTTCTCCATGTTTGACTTGTCCACCCCGAGTCTGCGAGCATCTCAACCAACATACTTCTTCTTTCTAGATGCAATCTCGTTCCCCGACTACCACTGCTTCGCGTCCAACCAGACCGGCAACACCGTGTTCCTCTCCGTAGCACTCGTCATCCCCGAGCTCAACGGCGACACCTTCTACACCGCCAATATCGCCGTGGCCCTCGGCCTCTTCCTAGCAGGCGGCTACCTCACCGGCCAGCTGTCCCACATCGTCGGCCCCCGCCTCCGCGTCTGGCTCATCCTGTGCAACCTCCTCCAGACCCTGCTCGTCTTCGCCGCGGCATCCATCCAGCACGTCTACGGCGTCCAGCCCACCGGCCCGCTGAGCCTGACCGCCATCGCGCTGCTGGCGTTCGCCAGCGGGAGCCAGGTCGTGCAGAGCCGGAGCCTGAGGATGACGGAGATCTCCACGGCCATGGCGACGGCGGCCTGGGTGGACCTGCTGATCGATCCGCGTCTGATGGCTTTTCGCGAGAAGAACAGGCCGAGGAATCGGAGGCTGGCGTTTCTGGCCGTGTTGGTGGCCGGCTCGCTGTTGGGTGCTGGGATTTATAAGACGGCGGGCTCCGCGGTGGCTATCTTTGTGAGTGCGGGTGGAAAGGCGGTCGTGACGGGCATGTACTTCTTCAATGGGGCGGAGAGGGAGAAGCAGCAGGAGGTTGTTTGAGGGACAAGGCGCCCACCCGACCATATTGGAAGGAAGAGGCGTGGCCATGAGGCTGAGCAGTTGTTGAACTGGAGTCCTTGGGTTTGACTTCGGAGTCACACCCTGACATGGTCTTGGGAGTTCGAATGGGCGCATATTATTGCATTGCATTTTTACGATTATGATACCTCGGTCTGATTCACGGCGTGGCACAGGAATTTATTTCTCCATATTCGAAATATTTGGCACTCGTTGATTCAAAGTGGTTTTCTTTCACGTCAAGATGTGGATATTCTCGAGATGAACATTTTGTCATCCCCATTTCCTTCAGCTCCCGCGTCGATACGTGTTGTTGGATGAAGCAAGAAAAGTTCTATCATTCATCTAACCAACTACAATCGTGTATTAGTTCCCCAAATTGATCCTCACTTCTCCGTTTACTTCTCTGCCGGGCGTACCTATAGGTGTTGAATGTAGTGGCCGCTGGCAATATTGTCAATACATTATGCCAAAATACACCCGAGTTACCTTGGCACACTGCACTGGAAAACATACTCGCCATTGACGATGCATGCAGTGTGATCCACAGTATATATGACAAAACGTTCGCAGGCAAGAAGCCCAGGAGCTACTGTCCGGTGATCGCAGGTTGTTGAAGTTACGAGACCAACAGGCCTCGGACCCTCTCCTAATTCAATTCACAGTAATAGAGCCATACCGGGCGTTTGAGGATTGGTATTAGGGGGCTCGTATCAGTATTAGCTGTGCTCGGCGGGAGGCTTCCAGATAAGAAAAAGGGGAAGGACGGTTGTCTATATAAATCAGTTAGCAATTCTCTCTCTAGCCTTTAAGAGAAGAAGAAATCAATCAGTTCAACCACACTCCTTCATTCAACATAGGTGCCTTCCCTGGAACGACATCCCTGGCTCGGGGTCTGCACATGCAGCCATTTCACGCATTGTTCGCTGCCTGGGTACCTGTAAATAAATGCAAAGCCATACTGAAGACGTTGTTTTCTATGGCGTGCCTCTTCGGTCGGTGAGTAGATGAAACCACGAGGGTAACTTCGACCACAACTTTGTGTTGGAGAATTCGACGCCACGAGGTACAACTGCAGTTCAAAATATTGAACTTCTCCTCGAGGAACAGCCGCATGTTTTGAGTGATATGAAATGAAAATTAGCAGATCCGAAACGCAACGCGACTGCTATCGGATGCAAGGTTGCAAACCACGGGGCTCATTAAATATGGTAAGTTATGACTATGATCTATCTGTGAAGAGAGGTGTTCTGGTCGGGCATTCTAGTCATCTCTGACCCGAAGACCAAGTGAGACGGATGAAACGGCTTTAATAGCATAGTTTTGGAATTCCAGGTAGGGAGATTTTGCCCAACCGCCAGGGACATGTTGATGCTGCTCAGTTATGTCTTCAGATCTTTGGACGAGGTCAATGTCGTTCTCTCCAGGTATCCAACGCGGTTATAAGATTGATGGCCCCCAATGACGGGTCCCAGAATCGCATAGAGATAATCTGTCAGTATTCGGAGTACATGCAAGGCGTACGGAAGTTCGTGCGTAAAATCTCCAGCTGGACAAGGTCTGTAGGACCTATTATGCTTCTCTCATTTTCTGTGGAGAGGCCCAATGCAATGGTCCTGCACATGGCCCACCAGATATGAGTCGAGGAGCCTGCATCCTTGAACCGCGATCATTCTCTTCGAGGTCCAACTCGAACGTTTCAATGTTGCTGACCAAAGGCTCGACAGCACGACTAACCAAAACCAGTAGGTTAAACCGTCCACAGTAATCGGAAACTGCAGCGGGGACCGCACGACCAAATACTGCTCCGGATAGTCAGTGTTGAGCTAGTCTCGAGGGACTTTCAACCCTTTCATCACTTCCCAGCACCTTAGCTCCTCGGGAGGAAGACTCACTCTGTCCTGCATTGATGATCTCTCGACACTCCTCCCTGCCTGCTCTGCGAAGTCAGGAAGAAGATTCAAAGGCGTCAAGGCTGTAAAGGTGCAGAAGAACGCTCCAGCTGCAGATACACCCCAAGCAGCCCCATGGGTTCTGAGAGCCTGGGAAATCTGTGCCCAAGTTCCTCCTCCGTGAACTTGGTCACGTTTTTGGCTTTTTGGCGCCTGCCGTATCTAGACTAGGCTACCGTATGCCTCCGGCAGGCACCTATAACCGCTGTCAGCCTCACGGCATAAATCCACAAAGTTAGCTTTTATAGCTATATTAACAGCTTAAAAAACAACAACCACTTAAGGCTAAAGGGATATGTAAGCTAAGTAAAATCGAAAACGCTTTCTATAGAAATAAGTATAGAATATAATTACTAAGGTAGGAGGTTACTATTATTATATATAAGAAGATTATTAAGTTTATCTGCTAAGATAAGGCTAAGAAGACTAGATAAGAAACTTAGAAGCAGATAAAATAGTATACTTGATATAAAATAATAAACCAAATAAAATATTATAGCCGGAGCTCTTAATAGGATTAAAGTAGCTGAAAGAGGTCTTTATCCCTTAGACTCGGCTAAATAATATAAATTAGTAGAATATTAAGGTGTTAGATGCAATAAAGCAAGAGGGTATAGAGCATAGAGTACGATGCATAGTAGCTAAGTAAAAGCAGTATATATTTAGGTATTATTAACTCGCGTGCGTGAAGGGGGTGGTACGTAAAGGTGGGTTTCGACTTAGGCTACGTTTTCTGCCGGACAGCAAGTTCTTCGCAATAACTCCTGGTCTTTTTCGAAGTATACGAAAGCATATCGAATTTTACCCCTCGTCCTTTTCAGTACAGAAATGGCCAATTCCCCTCATCGGGCTCACCGAAAAAATCTGAGCAGTGGGACGATTTCACCGTGGCAGTTCCATTCAATCTGATGTAAGCGACCACCATGGTTTCCTCATCGACTGTCTCCTAACGCTGACTTGGATGTCGAGTTTGCACTAGTGCTGCAAGGAATCCTCGCTCACGAAAATAGCATTTGTTGGCTTCGATTTGACCCGAACATGGGAAGCGACGATTACCTTGTGCAACCCAGCGGCGCCGCGTGTGTCCCCGCCACCAGCAGCGTGGCCTTGACGTCGGCAGCCACGACAGCAAACGTGCTCGAGGGCTTTGTGCAACAAGGATCCGAGTCGTTGACGAGGATATTTTCAGGCTGGGCCGGAATAAACCTGGGCAGGAAGTCGCACCAAAATCGATCTCGGGACTGCTCCGATCGGAGAAGAGACACATCGAGTTGCACGGCAGCGGTTACCGGCAGGCTGGGAATTCGTGGTTTCCAAAAGGGAAATATCGGCTGCGAGTCTCAAATAGCCTGCCGGCGTGTGGATGCAAGCGAGGGAGCGAAAGAGGACCCACGGTCTGTGCGGTGAGAACCCTGACGAGAACCGTGACGAGAACCCTGGTGACGAGGTTGTGAGCGGGGGTTTTCCCATTCTGGGGGCTGATATTCTGTCAGTTCCTTCTCCTCAACCCCCAAGATTCATCATTCTTAGGTCACCAGATTACCTCACGGCAGTTACATACCGTCTCTGTCGGTTGCCACGAGGCACATGATCGTGAGTCAGGGGGCCATGGTCGTGTCTCCATGGGACAAAGGGTGGTAGGTCTCTTCGTTGCATTCCCCTGTGTGGGACTGCGGCGGGCGGAGGCCGGTAGGCCGGTAGGCCGTTAACCCGGTGAGTGTATAGGCAATCTCAGAAGTGAATCTTGAATCTTGAACAGCAGATCTGAGATTCCCAAACGAACGGCCGCTTCCGTTGAGGCCATGGCGATGCAAGAACGGTGTGCCGGACATGGCCCGGAGGGTGGGTTTCGTTCGGGACGATGATGCATTGCACCTCGCGTTTCCGGGAGCATCGCCGTGCATGTGACTGGGGGGTTTTTTTTTTCTCTTTCTGTTTTCATTCTTTCCCCTCTTCGAATTCGTCTGGGTCCTCTGACCACCTTAGAAATTCTAGCGGCTCCCTCCTTGTGCAATGCACAAATACTCGACTGTTGGAGGGGGTAAGATGCAACTGACCGGCTCCTTCACCGACCTGAGCGGGTCCACGTCAAGCAAGTTTGCCGCCACGTCAAGGCTCAGAGACGTCCTGTACGGCAACTTCTGGACTCATACATATCTGAGTCCTCCTGGTGTCGTCGGCCAGCTATGCGATCTGGATGAAACGTCCGGGCTTTCCAATATCTGAGTCTGTGGTGACACCGCATCGACCCTCGCGTATTCTCTCCTGGCTATCCCAAGTCCTGATCACCTGATGTGCCTGGGCGCACTCTCCATTTCGAAGGCGACTTACCCAGCAAAGCGTGTTTGCCTGAAGATCATCATTTCTGTTCTAGGAGTGTGGCTGTTCGCCCTGTTTTTTTGTCGCTCCTTTTTTTTGCTGTATTTATTATTTTATGTCATAAGCGAGGTCTGAGGTCCTGTGGAGGCTCCCGTTCCTATCTGGACCAGTTGTGCTGTCGCCGACGTTCATACGGATGTTGATAGTGGTCCGGTATGTCGGGGTCGAAAAGTCATACTGTGTGGTTCCTGTCTGACGAGAACGATCCGAACCTGCCACTCTAGACGGTGAGGATTGTCAACCCGTGACCACACAATCCCCGAACAAGGAGGTCCTATGGCGCTGACATCAGATGTGTAGTGCCTTCACATAGCCTGGGAGGAATCTCCAGACAAAAACCATCGACAAGCCCAAGAAGGCGAAGCACCTGCAGAGAAGTGGACGCTCCTCAACCAAGTGAGGCATCATAAGGTTTCTTCATCAAGGTCGGCCAAGCAGGCACCCTTGGGCACTGTGGGCAGCCGCTCCAACACTGCAGAAGGAGACAGTGAGTCAACCAACAGTTTGATTAAATTCGATGCTGGATTTCTGGTGTACGGACTGCGGGTTCAGAACATTGGCAGAGAGAAGTGGGGAAAAGCCGTAGGTGGTGGTGGACCTTAACCTTGTCGAGAAGGCTGAGATCCGAGAGGCCCCCTACGCAGCAGTCTGGTCGATGGCCTCCATCCACATGCACCTTTCCAGTCTTTTTGGTGTTGCTAGGTCACTGGCTGACGTTTCAAACAACATGAAGGGCGTGTATATATATATATATATGTGTAGCCGTGCCTTTGAGAAGCGCCAGTGGGTGAGCATCTGACATACCTGTCTAGGTATCTAGGTACCGTGTACCGTCTTGAGGACCGACGAACAGACGAACAGACAAACAGACAAACAGACAAAACGTACGCCCCTGATCGATGTCGGCATTGGACACTGTTTCGAGACGTGCTGAATACGAGAAGTCAAGGAGAACCTTGAACTTAGGAAGCTGCATCCAAGGTGGACAACAGCACCCACAGCACCCACAGACGCCTTATCATCACTTCGGCCCATTCCCACTTTCCTTCCAGCGCGCTGGTACCCAAGTGACGACCTCGAGTGCATCTCTGTCCCCAGCCAGGAAAGCTCGTTTCCGAGTATCAAAGCAGGAAACACGAAATCAAGCAGCCACAGCCACAGCCACGGCCACGGCTGCTGGCCAGGAAGGCTTCATCCGAGCGAGCACAAAACGTGCGCCAGTCCGGTTGGAATTTGGACCGCCTCGGATTGCTTCCACATACTTGACTTGACTGACCTAGGGCTCTTTGGACCTCTGGACCTTTTGGACCTTTGGACCTTTGGGGTGGGCTGTTCGGTGAAGAGCAGCAGACCTTGTTTGTGTCTTGCCTGGTAACGTGCAACCGCTCACAAGACAGCCCCACGACAGGTCGGGTTGTCTTTGGCAGGTGCGAGACGACTGACTCCAAGACGATTGACTCCAAGACGATCTGAGCCTGCAACCGGAGATAGTGAACCGTCTTGATCCCGCAATCTTGGAAGGTACTGTCAGTCCAGCTTCGTTGCTGCATGATTCATCCCGCTTTGGGCTTCGCCTAACTGCTTCGCTTACTGCCTCGCCTACTGCCTCGCTTTGCTCAAAGACTTGTAGAGGTGTCTGTCCTTCACCTTGTGCGCGTCGACTTCCAAAACCGCTACCCGGACCTAATTGCGATCCTCAACAACCCAACCCAATCGAACCGAACCCAACCCAACCCAACCCAACCCAACCAATCCAATCCAAACCAATCGAAACCAATCGACATACTACTACCATACTGCCACCTTCTCTTCACCAACAGACTTCGACTTCCACCTCGAAAACAAAACCCAGTCTGCCTGTCTTGCCACTTTCCCACGTCCCATCGCTCCGACACATCTTTTCGACCCAAGTAACACCAATCTTATTCTTGGCCGCCACCGGCGAGGATCGCATCACCGCAAACCACCGCCAACATGGCACCCTCGCCGTACCTGCTCCTCGTGAGCCTCCGCTATGTCTATCCTACTCTTGTCTTCGTTTACTTTCTCGCCAGCTCGGCTGTGGCCACCTGCACCTTTAGCAAACCAACTGCGTCCGTCAGGCATTCTCGACGATGTCTGATCATGTCACTCATGTTTGCCACTGCCATCACCTACGCCGCCCAGTACATCCTCGCCCTCACCCACTGGCACACCGCTCGACGAGACAACATCATCAGTCTCCTCGCCTGTGCCATGATCTATGGTCTCGAGTTCGTCATCTTGCGTGATACCGAGAACCCCTTGTGGCATACCTACATCGGTTCCTTCGCCATCACACTCGCCTTCGAGCCCCTCCTGGCCGCCCTGCCATTGCTTTCCCCCACCCATAATCCGCCAAAATACATCCAGGCTTTGGATTTCTTGTTTTTGGCCACACGTTTGGCCTGCCTGGTTCTGTGTCTGATCGTCTACTTCTGTTCGAAGAGGTACGGTACCTCAGAAGACGGAACCGACTCGGAGCAGCAGTCTCTGTTACGGAAGAGAGCCAACGGCGATTCTGAGGACACTCTTGTAACCGCGTACGGGTCGAATTGTGCCGAGTCAGAAGAAGCCAGCAAGTCCTCCACCAGGGACCCAGAGTCCGAGTGGGAGCGCAGTCAACGCCAGGCCGAAGAGCAGGTTGACAGGCGACTCCAAGAGAGCGGAAACTGGTTGGCTTATGCCAGGGGCTTCAAGTTGTTTCTTCCCTACGTCTGGCCCGCCAACGACCGCCGTCTGCAGTTTCATACCGCGCTTGTCGGTCTTTGCCTGCTGATCAACAACGCCCTCAACGTCCTGATTCCAAATCAGCTGGGAGTTGTGACCAGGGCCCTCAGCGGGTCTGCGAGCGAAGAGACTTCACTAAACCCGTGGATCCAGGTCCTCATCTTCGCGGGTCTCAAGCTCAGCGGATCCGAGGCTGGGGTTTCGCTCATTCGAAACATACTGTGGCTTCCCGTCGAGCAGTACTCGGAGGGCGCGATTGTGGAAGGCGCCCACGCTCACATTCTGAATCTGGATGCCCAGTTTCACGACACCAAGACTCTTTCCGACATGCTTTTGGCAGTCCAGAACAGTGACAGCATCAGCAGTATGCTCAATACAATTTGCTTCGAGCTGATCCCAAACATTATCGACGTGGTTATCGCTTTCATCTATCTGACAGCCAAGTTCGGTCCCTGGGAAGGTCTTATCACCATCGGTACTTCGACCATCTTCATTTATATGGCTACCTCGACCATTGCTCGTTCGCGCGTCGCTCGTCAAGCTTACCACAAGGCTTACTACGACGAATGGTACATCATGAACTCGGGATTCACAGGCTGGACGACGGTTGCCTCGTTCAATCAAACGTCACACGAGTGCAATCGGTTCTCCGTTGCTGTTCGAGAGAGATTGGCAAGGTCCAAAGTCTACAGCATTGACTTGTACTGGGCTCAGGCGGTCCAGTATCTGGTTCTTCTTGCTGGACTCCTGGCTGGGCTGTTCCTTGCTGTCTGGCAGGTCACGCGGGAGCACACCATCGATGCCAGTGATTTTGTCGTGCTTCTCACCTACTGGTCGCAGCTTGTCACTCCTTTGAACTTCTTCGCGGGACTGGGAAAATCTGTGAACAAGAATCTGGTCGACGCTGAGCGCATCCTGGAGATCATGGAGACGAAGCCCAAGGTTATCAATGAGTCGAATGCCCCGCCATTCCAGTTCAAGGCAGGCCAGGTTGAATTTCGGGGTGTCCGCTTTTCATACGACGGGAAGAAAGAGATCCTGAAAAATGTGTCTTTCTCCGTCAAGTCGGGACAGACTGTCGCGTGAGTTCTCGTCTCAGCTTCTCCTTTCTCTTGTAGGCAACTGGATCTTGAAGCCGCTTGCTGACCCTGAACCGTGGTCTATAGTTTCGTTGGGAAAACCGGCGCTGGCAAGAGTACTATTTTGAAATTACTCGATCGATTCTACGACGTGACCGAGGGGTGCATCCGGATTGATGGTCAAGATATCAAAAACGTCGACCTCCACAGCCTGCGTGCTCACATTGGCGTGGTCCCGCAGAGCCCCGTCTTGTTCAACGATTCCGTCATGGACAATGTTCGCTATGCTAGGCTTGACGCGACTGACGAGGAAGTCCACAACGCTTGCAAAGCTGCCGCCATCCATGATCAAATCCTGGGGTTCAGCGAGGGATACAACACTCGTGTGGGCGAGCGAGGCATGAAGTTGTCTGGTGGCGAATTGCAGAGGGTCGCGATTGCTCGTGCAATTCTGAAGAAGCCAAAGATCGTCCTTCTAGATGTCAGGCGTGCCCATTACCCCTGCTGATACGTCCAAGACTGACCTAAGTCTACAGGAGGCAACAAGCGCCGTTGACACGGAGACGGAGTCAAAGATTCAGGAAGCGCTACATCGCCTTTGCAAGAATCGCACAACATTCATTGTTGCTCACAGACTCTCAACTATCATGAACGCTGACCGGATCATCGTCGTTGATGATGGCACAATCCTGGAGCAGGGTACTCATGAGAGCCTCATATTAGCCGGGGGCAAGTACGCGGAGCTGTGGTCCAAGCAGGTATGAGTTGCACGGCCCTTGCCTTTGGCGCGATGTGCTTTGATCTGACCATGTTTGCGTAGACTTTTATCAAGCCCAAGACGGACTCGAAATCGGATGATGGGAACACGAGTGAGGATCAAGGCTCGGACGTCTCGAAAAGATCGACTGTAGCAAAGACAAGGCCTGAGCGAAACAACGTGGAGGAGGGCTCGACCGTGAACGATAACACGCAGACTGCGCAGGTGAAGACTCCGTCTGGCTACAAGAGAGAGGTATAGATGCCGCCAAAGAATCATTATTATATGAATTCTCTTGGCAGTTTCTAATAACCTCTTTCTTGTAGGGATCGAGATTAAACCCTGACGCGCCAGAGTTCACACCTCGATCAATGGTGACAGCCTCGCTTGTCAGTCCAACTGGCAAAGACTCAACCGCCGGTCACGATCCTTTCTCTCAGACCCTCACGCCCGTCCAGATGCAGCAGCCCCGCGCCACTGCTCCTGTTGTATCTCTGCCTCATCCGGTCGTCCAGCCCGATGACCAGGGTACCTCTGAGGACACAGCTGAGAATGGCTGCCAGTCGACTGACAGCGCTGCAAAGAAGGCAACTAAACCCAATACTGATCAAGAAAACAAGAAGCGGAAGGTCAGCTACAAGATCCCTCGATACACCCGTCGCAACCAGTCCCGCAGCGAGCCATCCAACAAGCTCTAGGTCACAGGGTAGCCATCATTGTAGGTGATTTTGACAGGAAGGTATGCATAAGCAGGAGCGAGACAATTCATATGAGTATGAGGAGAACATGGAACTTGTGGAGTTGGGGACAGTGCGGTTGGCACTTCCCACATTTGATTACCTATGCCTATATTGAGCTTTCCATGACTTAGTCTATCTGCTTACTATCCTCATGAGAGGCCAGCCCATGAAGATGAGGGCCTGTAAATTAGCCAAAGAATTAACACAAAATTACCAAGACACACCAGTTGAACTACGGTCGGTAAGCATTATGTGCAAACTCTGTCTCCAACCTTTCCCCCTCCCGAGAACCAGCCCGCCCAACTTTCTATGGTGACTCTGCTCCACATCCAACGAATCTGCAAGGACAATTTCATTGTCAGTGTTGGAATTTTCATGTCTTTGATAGAAACTGCAAGTGAGCCGGAGCAGCGTAATATCTCAGCCCTTTATCTACCTAGGTTGCATTCCTGGAAGACGGCTTCCGGGCACATCATCAGTCGGGACCGATATTCTCATTTGCATTCATATCATCATATGGGTCCATTGCTTAGTGCAGTGTATTTCTGGCACACGAGTGTAAATCTGCACCATCAAAATCTGCATAATTCGACTTAATAGCTATAACTAAAGCTTTCTAGAGTCCTTATAGTATCTTAAATTATTCTTCTATATAGTAGCTATACTAGCATATAATTAAGTCTATTCCTAAGCCTTTATTTGGCAGTCTAGCTGCTATTAAGAGCATATAAAGTATTTTATCTGCACTTGCTAGCTACTTGCCGGAAGTTATAACTCGGCTTAAGTAGTTATTGTTTTTTTAAGCTGTTAATATAGCTATAAAAGCTAAAACGGTTTCCTTTACACAATAAAGAATGCTTAAAAGCATACTTTAGCTTAAATCTATTTAAATACTAGCATTAGCGCTAATAATGCTTTATTACTAACTAGACTACTAAATAAAGGCCTAAGAATAATTTTTTTATCTTAATATAGCTGCTATATAAAAGAATAAGTCTAGATAATATAAAGGCTCTAAAAGGCCTTAGTTATAGTTAGTCTATTAGATTTAGCTGCGAAATAGTATGCTTTATAATATGCTTTATAGCTTTAATGCTAGCTAGACTGCTAAATAAAGGCTTAGGAATAGATTTTTTTTATACTAGTATAGCTACTATATAGAAGAATAAGTTCAGATATTTCGAGCACTCTACCAAGCTTTAGTTATAGTTACTAAGTCGATATTATATTGAATTTAGCTGATTTGATATTGCAGATTTACATCTGTGTTGCAAAAACATACCGCGCCAAGCAATGGACCCATATGATGACATCGCAAATGAGAATAGTTGTGGATCTGGCGGCACCGGCACAGGAGATCTCACAGTATTTTCATTCCTCCCTCCTCTTCTTCCTTCTTCGACTCACTCCGACTCACCACCAGCTCTCCTTAGCAACCCAAAATTCCCCTCACCATCCCCTGGGGCATTCCCATTTTTTTCCCCTTGCCCCCACAACAAACCCCCGCCTCACAATGGCCCTCGCCCCGGCCGCCGCAGCGGGCTTCAGAAACGCCTCCGCGTACGA